>WTXK01000037.1:0-257579 GCA_025769895.1 Lactarius psammicola | reverse complement strand
TTCATGTGGGATATATTTTTCCTGTCTATTCAGGACCGCGTTCTTCCATTCCGCGTATGTTTGAGGTTCGTCAATTGATAGCAGGCTTCGTATAGCCTCTTGGTAGTCCATTGGTGAAGAAATCGATTGTAAGAGCCGAGTCCAATCGATATCCTGCATGTCGTGCCAGTTTTTCGAATAGCGTGACATAGGCATCTACATCACCTCCTTGCATCTTGATGCCCTTCTTCAGTACAGTACGGGCTTGTTCCCTTTCGAGAGTGTTGGCGAATCTTCTTCTAAAGGCAGGTTACTATTTCGTTCCACAGCCATTCGTTGGTGCTGAGGACTCCGTTGTGTCGTACTTGGCGCCCAATCCATCTGGCATTGCAACGATCCATTCGTTGACGAGATCTCCTTGGATAAAGGTAAAGAACAACATGTCTTCGTTGGTAGGGGTTTATCATGACGGGATTGTTGTTGTTGACTCCCCAGTATAGTTCCCACTGCGTTAGGAATTGTTCTGTCCTTGGTGCGATCACCAGTAAACGTGACAGGTGGGTTGCCAATGAACTTATCTGATCGTGCTGCTCCTATAGCCACATTGAGTCCTGCGTTTGGGATCTCCTCCTCCTCCTCCTCCAGGTGCTCCTCCTCCTCCAGGTGCTCCTGGGAATCTTCCTCTTCTTGGCAAGCGTCCATCGGGTAGGTCTCCTCCGTTCCATGGGTTTTCTGGGTCTTCAGGTGGTTCCCTTCCTTGGAATCCACCTCTTCCTTCTTCACTGGGAGGATCGTCTCTGTCTGGTCCTACGGCGCGGTATAGCGCAATGTTGTCGTCGGTTATTCTCTGTCCGTCTTGCATGATTCGATGTCCCGTGATAGGGTCAATAGTGCCGATTGGTTCTTGTGTGGGTGCTTCCACACGTACTTGTACTGGTTCTGTTATTGTAGCCATTTGCGATAGGATTGGATACTCAGCTAGTGGTGCTGGGATAATATCTTCTACTGGTGCGGCAGCTGCGTCGCGGATTGCAATTTGTTCTGCAAGTTCTGTAATTTCTTCGATTGCCGCCTCTTGTTTGTGTTGCTCGCTTTCACTTTCGTCTTCAGCAGTTCCTTCGCTGGTTTCCGATGGTGCAGGTGTCCTGGATGACCCTGATGCGTTTGTTTCGTCTTGTCCGTCGATGGGACCCCAATTTCCTCGTGTCTGTACGTCGCGTTCCAAGATGTCGCAGCGATATTCTAGTCCTGCGGGTCGTACTACGTTCCAGTAATTCTGTGGTGCGTTCCAAGCAATTTCTACCCAACAAAGGTTTTCGAAGTTGAACTCAACTAGGTACCACTGTGATGGTCTTGTGGGGATGTTTACGTAGTATCCGGTATCTCCTCTGATGGTTCTCCAACGGGCTGCTCCTAGATAGATTTGCGGTACGTTGCGTTCTCCTCGTCGTTCGATGATATAGGGCCTAAAAGTCTGGTTGATGCCCAGCGATCTCTTGTAGTCAACGCCACTTTGAAGGATCCTGGTCTTAATGTTACGTTGCCACAACAACGTTGCCTGACTTAGGCGCGAGGGAAGGCGATGACTAATGCTAAGCGTGGTCCAATACACGAAGTGTCGAGACTTAACGTGAGGACGTGGGCACGTGACTCTTCCTAGTACACGGCGTCGAAGGTGTCTTCGCTCTCAATGTCTTCAACGTGGAGTACGACTCCGAAGACAAAGGCTAGGACGAGTAATAGAGATGAGAGATATATGAGAGGGAAGGAAGTTGGCACTCCTAGGTCGCGAACAATAATGGTGGTATTGAGAAGACCAGGATGGGGATCCATGGTCTGAACCAGCGAGTCTTTATACAGTTGACGAGGGCTTTCAAGCTCCTCCCTAATCGTAACGTAACCAATAGCGTAACTAGCTCGAACCCTAGTACAGCTATCATCGTGCTATCTTACATGTGATAATCGAGCTCCACTGCTGACTGATATGAGTAGTCCATGACTAATTACCGCTGACCATCATAGTCATAACTGATGTGTCAGTGTCTTGGTCAGTCCGTGACAGTATTGATCCATTCAGGTTTTGGAGTATTGCGCTCATTTAGCTTGCTCCACATGGATAACTCGTCAATTGATTCATCTTCGGTTCCTGCTAAATTGACGAATAATTCTTCTGGCAGTACCATGATGTCATCGTCGTCTTCTTCTCCATCGTTGTTGATACGGATTGCGGAAAGAATGGAACCTTACTAATACTTATGACCAGGTTAGTAAGAGTATATGTGTCATGGACTAATCGTATCAGTCAGCAGTAGAATCACATGTCTTTATAGACTGTGAGGTAGTATTGCTATTCATTGTATGGATTGGAGAGGAGCTTTAAAGCTGCCTCGATACATGTATATAAGTCGTCGTATTAAGACCAATGCTCTTTAGCTTGGTCTTCTTCAATTTCACTTCCGACTTGTATCCTCTTCTCCGAGCAGGATTACCATTGCTCTTCATTTCTAAGGACTCACGATTGACACAAGGACACGCAATATTGTCTTGTTGTCATAAGGGTTGTGTACTTTGCTAAGTCACATACTCTTTATCTGTTGCATCGCCATTCAACTTGCCTAAGTCAGGCCTACGCCGTGAAAGCGTAACATTAAGACCAAGCTAACAATCGTGGTGACCTTTCCAACAACCGCAGAACGTTGGATCAACTTCCAACCTTACTTCATAGAACGAAGGGGAGCAAGAAACGTACCCACCAGATATCTCAAGGCGGCAAGGTGGAGGACAAACGTTGGACCTGAAGGATACTACGTAGACACTTCAAGACCAAACCGGTGGTGTCCAGTTGAATTCAACTTTGAAGCAATCTGTTGGACTCGAATTAGGGAAAACCCAAGGGGAAATAATTGGGAAGTAGTTGCACCTGCCGAGGGCAATTTACGTTGTGATATTCACACAAACGAAGTAGTAATTAGATCAGAGTGGGGACCTATCGACGGTGCACCAGAAGAAACACATTCTGCTAATTCACGAACACCAGCCCCAAGTGAAGCCAGTCAAGAAACTGAAGAATCAGGAGAAGAAGTCGACGAAGACGAGGAGCAGGAAGAAGCTATTGAACAAATTGCGGAACTTACCAATCAAATTCAAATAGTGGAAGGACCCGAAAGAATCCAAGTGATGGCCACCGAAACCATACAAGAACCCATTCGAGAGCGAATTGAGGAACCTAATGAACAAATGTTCATTAATCCAGAAACGGGACATGTAATGACAGCCGACGACATTGCGTTATATCGAGCAATAGGATCTGATCGTGCGGATCCTCCATCGGGAGGAGGAGGAGGAGGAGGAGGACCTCCCAGAAGAGGAGGACTCCCTAATCCAGGAGGCGGATTCCCAGAAGGTGGATTTCCAGGAGGAGGATTCCCAGGAGGTGGACCTCCAGGTGGGGGACTACCGGGCGGAGGAGTACCACCTGTGGGAGTACCCGGTCACCAATCCGACAAATTTATCGGAAATGCTCCACAAATATTCGCAGGAGATCGACTCAAAGCAGATGAGTTCATAACTCAATGGTCGTTATACTGGGGAGTAAACAATAACAATCCCATTATGACGAACGCTTACCGACGATCAATGCTCTTTCTCACATATATCCAAGGGAAAGCCATAAATGAATGGGTCATGAGCATGAGTCAATGGCTCAACCGACAAGTAACCGGCGGAGTACCAGAACAAACACCAGACCTATGGGTTGAAACCGAAAGAGCATTCAGGAGAAGATTCGCAAATACCCTTGAAAGGGAGCAAGCACAAGGAATGCTGAAGCGAGGACTAAAAATGAAAGAAGGGGACCTTGACACTTACATCACAGAGTTCGAAACTCTGGCACGCCAAGCCGGATATCGGTTAAGTTCCGTTCAAACTATTGATCTGTTCACCGATGGACTACCGCAACCCTTATTTGAAAAGGTTTTCCAAATGGATGACCCACAAACGTTTGAAGAATGGAAGGATGCGGTCAGACGCCGACAACAGCAATACATCCATATGAGGGCAAAGCTGGACGCCCATAAAGGTCAGGTCCCAAAACCACGTGGATTTACAACCAGGGGAACCATGCCTGGAAATCTTCCAAATCCAAATGCGATGGATACGTCAGCTGATAGGAGTCGAGCACGGCTGGCGGGATCAGAAGAAATCGACTACACACAGCCACCTTATTCTCCACCCAATCGAGGAAGAGGTCGCGGAGGAAGGCCAAATGGAAGAGATATCACGTGCTACAATTGCGGAAAGAAGGGACACATTAGCCGTAATTGCTATCAAGCACGAGGACAAGGTCAAAATAGTCAGGGCAGATCTACGGATACCAAACCAGTAACAATACGAAGTACGATATCCGGAATGACTGAAGAAGAACAAGCCCAGTATTGGATGAGTCAAGTAGCTGAATTAGGAGATGGAGCGAAGGATCGGATCTTAAAGGATCTGTGGACGAAAGAGGGTTTTCAGGATGCCTGAACCCATCGGCCTGGGTGAGGGCGGTCAATTGTAATTCTGTGATTATCACGCGCTATCGATCTATGCGAATTCCAGTTTCGATAAGAACAAATTACTCAAAGGCCGACATCAGAGTCCTAGTAGACTCGGGAGCAACCGACAATTTCATCAAACCCTCATTTGCCAAACGAATGGGATTAGGGATGAAACGGTTAGAAAGATCCCGCAAGATATGGAACATTGATAATATGGAAAATAAAGCGGGGCGTATTACTCATTGTGTGGATCTCAATGTGCAAACTAAAGGGATTCACAAGGAAATGCGGTTCCTGGTAACAAATACGGGACAAGAAGAAATGGTGCTAGGATATCCATGGCTAGCCCAATACGAACCAAAAGTTAGCTGGAGACATGCTACTATTCACGAGGATGCCCTTCCTGTAATAATTCGATCCATCAACCCAAAGAAGGAAGGACCAATAATTGCCAAAGCACTAACGATCGTCGATAAAGATCAAATTGTTAAGCAATTAGATCAAGAATGTTCCATCAAAACTATGGCAACAGAATTGGCAATAGTGGCAAAACAATATTCCGTCAAAGCGGAATTACCTAAGGAATATCAAGACTTTTCCCACCTATTCAACAAGGAAGCTTCTTATCGATTTCCACCGTCTAGACCATGGGACCACGCTATAGAATTCAAAAAAGGAACACCAGATGCCATCGATTGCAAGATATATCCTCAAACACAAGATGAAGATAAGGCACTTAAAGAATTCCTGACAGAACAATTGAAAAAGGGGTATATCCGACCGTCAAAATCCCCTTATGCATCACCTTTCTTCTTCGTCAAAAAGAAAGATGGAAAACTACGACCAGTACAAGATTATCGGAAGATCAATGATTATACCATCCAAAATCAATACCCACTACCCCTGATCTCAGATCTTATATCGGACCTCAGCAACACCCATATCTATACCAAGTTAGATGTGCGATGGGGATACAATAACGTAAGGATCAAAGAAGGAGACGAGGAAAAGGCGGCATTCAAAACCCGATATGGTCTATTTGAACCCACAGTTATGTTCTTCGGATTAACCAATTCACCGGCAACATTCCAGACAATGATGAACTACATTTGCAGTGACATAATTGCCAAACACGAACAAAGAGGCACAACTATACGGGTTTATATGGATGATATTGGAATAGCAACCAAGATTGGCGTCAATCTTCAAGACCATATTGAAGCTGTCAAAGACGTTTTACGGGTATCTGCGGAACATGATCTTTACTATAAACTATGGTGCAATGCGTGTATCCACCGCTACTTTTGGACAGTGGCGGAATCGGCCGGTGAAAAATTTGGATTCCTCATATGGGTCAGTGGGTAGGGTAGGGTAGTCGTACTGTAAATCCTAGTCCAAAAAACACGCTTTTACACCCCTAACCTATGCCATCCACCAAAAAAGCACAGAAAGCTGCTGCTGCGAGAGCCTGGGCTGCAAGATACCAGAGGAAAACAGTCGACTCGGAAGTTGTTGAAATACCTTCAGACTCCGAGTTGGACCTGGCCATTAATCAACGCAACCCAGATGGCACCCACGATTCGGATATTGAGTGCACTGGTTGGACTGGAGGGGTAAACTATGTCCCATCAGACACAGACACAGACGATGAGGGCTGGAAAGAGACTGACTTGGATGGTGAAGGTGTTGGAAGTGATGAAGACGACAATAGAGACCTTGAAGACCTTGAAGGAGAGGAACTCTTGGATGGCCTTCGGAACAAGTGGGAACTACAGCAAGAACTCGAAGACCTGGCAAAGCCCACCCCATACAAGCACGTCATGAAGAAGACAATTGCCAAGGAGTGGAAGAAGGCAGAGGCGAAGCGAGGGCTTGGATACAATGGGCAGTCTGCTTGGCGAAAGCGAGAGGTTGCACAGCAGCTGCGGGAGAAAGAGGAGCAGGATAAGCTGATGCGTGAGGGGTGGGTGGCAACACTTTGATGACACTACGGAACTCATCAATGCAGTATCTGCTGGCAGTGATCAGGCAGAACGATTTCGAAGTTTTTTCACGGTCATACCCAAGGTTCCCACACCACTTCCAGTCCCATTGTTATTGCATGCAAGGTTGTCACAAGAGCCTGAGAATCTGGCCAACACTGAATACGAAGATGATGTGGTCGACCACAACGCAAACACAATCTGCCAGGGATATCTGTCAGATATACTGTCGGAGGGTGAGGACGTTGACTGGGCTGATGATGAAGATGACTCACCCGGTCTTGACACAACTTCTGAGCCCGTAAACCATCCTTTGTCCACCCAAAACGTCATTCCACCTCCCCAGCCCAAGCGACGCAAATTGGACATCCCAGCACGTGTGGCACGAGAGCAGGCCAAGGAGGGTCGTTCACAAGAATTGAAAGACGCTTTGTCTGACATTGAAAAGCTTATCACCTCAAAGAAGACCCACTTTATAGCCGGTGCTAATGGGTTGCAGTCAAAACGCGCACGTTCAATTCAAACCTGCCTGCATATGGTTATCAACAATAAAAGACACTTAATCAATGCATCTGAACGTGCTGCTGAAAGCCAGGGTTTTGCTGTGAAGTGGGGTGGACGAATGGTGAGGCAGTGGGTCAAGGTCTGGGTCAAGTCTCGAGAACTCCCTAAATCGAAACAAGGCTGTCACAAGAAAGTCTTCTCACTGCTCGATGATCCAGCAGTTCGGACTGAGCTTCGTTCTTACATGCGAACAAATAAATGGGCAATGAATCCACGGAAGCTGTCTGACTTCACAAAAAACAAGCTCCTGCCAGATGAAGCAAAGACGTACCTGCACAATATTGTTGAGACAGAGATGCCCACTGGATTAAAGAAATACTTGGAGCTGGAGCTGTTCCCACGCATCCAGATGAAGGTTTCGAAGGGGATCTCTCTCCGGACTGCACGTCGCTGGCTTCACAAAGAAGGGTTCAAATATACAGCACATAAAAAAGGCCTATACTTTGATGGCCATGAGCGCGAGGATGTAATCGAGTATCGCCAGAATGTGTTCCTTCCCCTGATGCGGGAATATGCACAGCGATTGGTATTCTTTGAGGTGGGAAATGTGGAGAAGGAGGGCGAGTTGAACCCTCCACCAGACCTCTTGACTCGGAAATTGGTCCTCCTTGCTCATGATGAAATGACAGCCCAATCAAATGATGACGAAAAGATGTCATGGGTCTTGGATGGAGAACAGCCTCTGAAGAAGAAGGGTGTTGGCCGGGGGTTGCATCAATCGGATGTGATCTGTTCAACAAAGGGTTGGCTTTCCGAAGCAAGTCAGACCCTGGAGTATGGCAAGAACTATGACGGATATTGGAATGGTGAACTCTTTGTGAAACAGGTCTGTTTCTGGTCTTGATCTTATCACGTAGTTTCTGATAACAATACTGATTCACAGCTGGTCGAGAGGATCATACCTGCCTTTGAGCGTGCTCATGGCCCATCATATCAAGCACTTATTATGGTCGACAATTCTCAAGGCCATTCAGCATATTCAGTTGACGCACTTCTTACATCAAGGATGAATATGAAACCTGGTGGCAAGCAGGCAAAGATGCGGGATGGGTGGTACATGCAGAATGGTGTGCAAGTGGCTCAGGAAATGTGTTTCCCATCCAACCATGCCGAATCCCCTAATGAGCCAAAGGGGATGCGTCAGGTGCTTGTGGAGCGAGGCCTATGGAGGGATAAGCTTACAATGAAATGTGGGTCACGGTCCAAGAAACGAGATGATGGGCCTGAGCCCGCAGCTAAGTGTCAAAGTGGGGTAACTGACTGCTGTGCAAAGCGCATCCTTGATTTTCAGCCCGATTTTATGGAGCAGAAGTCACTCGTCCAAGAGGTCATTGAAAAAGTGGGTCACCTTTGCATCTTCCTTCCAAAATTTCACTGTGAACTCAACTTCATTGAGTTCTTTTGGGGTGCAGTCAAGCGATATCTTCGGGAGCACTGTGATTACACTTTCGAGACATTGAAGGAAAACATGCCAAAAGCACTCGCATCAGTATCCATTGAAACTATCTGGAAATGGGAGCATCAGATGAAGAGATGGATGGAGGCATATCAGGGTGGACTGGATGCAAAACAGGCTCAATTCCAGGTCAAAGCATTCAGTTCACGGTGCTACACATCGCACAGAAGGGTTCCTGAGCGGGTTGCAGCCCATTTCGACATGTAATTACTATATTTGGTCATAGGTGGCGGAATTGACCCACCAAAAAAAAAAAACTCCCTCAGTTTCAAGTATTTTGACAAACCGTCTTAGGGTTTTGTTCCTCTCATCAAAACAAGCACTTTGGCTAGAGGGATAAGAAATCTGACATTTTTTCCAAGAGTAATACATGTTGTACAAAAGTGGTGGCTTTAAGTCGCATTGCACCATAGAAAAATGCACGTTCCATGCACCGCGGATGGATTACCTGGGGGTAATCCTTGAAAAGGGGGTAACATGCATGGACCCTGTAAAAATCGAAGGCATCAAAAACTGGCCTAGGCCCACTAAAGTAAAGGACGTACGATCTTTTTTGGGCTTTTGCAATTTTTACCAACCATTTATCCGAGGATTTGCCACACACGCCAAACCATTAAACAAACTAACCAAAAAGGAAATGGAATGGCAATGGACGGAAGAACAAGAAAAGGCATTTCAAACCCTCAAAAATCTCGTAACCCAAGAACCGGTACTGGCGCACCCAAATCTAGATGAACCATTTGAATTGGAAGTCGATGCATCGGGATTTGCAGTAGGAGCAGTATTACTCCAAAGGAAGGAAGACAAGAAACGCCATCCTATTGGGTATTATTCAGCCACACTCAATGAGGCGGAACGAAATTATGACATCTACGACTTGGAACTACTGGCAATTGTAAAGGCATTCCGGCATTGGAGACCATATTTGGCAGGATCACCCCATAAGGTGAAAGTATTCTCGGATCATCTAAACTTACAATACTGGCGTTCTCCACAGAAAATCAGCAGATGAGTAGCCAGAGAAGTTTTGGAACTTTCGAAATACAACTTTGAAATTCACCATATCAAAGGAAAAGCCAACGGACGAGCCGATGCCCTATCACGAAGACCCGATTACGATCAAGGGGAACAAGACAACGAAGGAGTCATAGTACTTCCTAATCAAGTATTTGTCAGAGGAATGACAACGGAATTGACAAACGGAATTACTGAAGTTCTGGAACCAAGGGATATGAACCCTGAAGATCCCGTGTTTAACCAAGATCAATCAAAGTTATCCCCGTGGGTAAACGCTCATCGATTAAAGAAAATACAAGGAACATGGTACAAAGACGGAAAAAGGGTAGTCACGGGAGGACTGTACGCAAGGGGAACTCTTATCAAAGCCCATCATGATTCCCCTGTATATGGACACCCCGGGATAAAAAGAACAGCGGAACTAGTGGCACGATACTATTGGTGGCCCGGAATGAACTATGACATAAAGGAGTATGTCAAAGGATGCGCCGAATGTCAACGCCACAAGATCAATACCAGGCCCATCAGAGCACCCATACAACCAATCTACCCAAAACCGGAAGCAATGCCGTTTGAAACTGTCACCCTCGATTTCATTACTAAACTTCCCACGTCCCAGGGGTATGACACCATATTAACAGTTACGGATCATGACTGTAGCAAGGCATCAATATTTATACCATGCAATGAAGAAATCACGGGTGAAGGAACGGCTAAACTATATGCCCGGCACGTGTTTCCCCGTTTTGGATTACCAGACAAAGTTATCAGTGACAGGGATCCACGATTTGCAGGAAAATTCATGAAGGAGTTATGCAAAATATTGGGAATCGAGCAAAATATATCAACAGCATATCATCCAAGAACCGATGGACAATCAGAAAGAACAAACCAGTGGTTAGAACAATACCTTCGGTTTTGGACTAATAAACAACAAAACAACTGGAGCGACTATCTTCCAATTGCAGAGTTCGTCCATAACAATTGGCCTAATGAAACCACGAGGGAGTCACCATTTGCAATATTAATGGGATATAATCCACGCGCTGATTGGATCGATAGACCATCACCGATTCCCCAGGTACAATTACGTCTACAACAAATGGGGATGATTAGACAAAAAGCCCAAGAACTCATGATCAAGGCACAAAAGTCATGGGTCAAACACAAGGAAACCCCGAAGTTTAAAGAGGGGGATCTAGTGTGGCTAGAAGGACGTAATTTACGAATCAATCAACCAGCTGCAAAATTAGCCGCTAAGCGACATGGTCCTTTTAAGGTTGCTCAGGTGATGTCCCTATACAGTTATCGATTAGAACTTCCCACGCAGTGGAGCATCCATCCAGTATTTCATATCGATCTTCTCACCCCTTACAAAGAAACGCTCATACATGGGCCAAATTACTCATGACCGCCACCGGACCTTGTGGAAGGGGAAGAAGAATACGAAGTCGAGAAGATTCTAGACGAACGGCATTTCGGCAGAACAAAACGACATCAGTACCTGATCAAGTGGAAGGGATATCCAGACTCGGAGAATCAGTGGGTCAACCGGGAAGACATATTTGCCGAAGAAGCAATCAGGGAGTTTGAAACTTCTAAGTCCGCTCAAAAAAAGATAAAAGGAAGAGACGCAGTGAGCTAAGTTCTTCAGCAAACACCACTGCTACCTTTTCTTCACTCTCACATGCAATGTCTTCCCCCTCTGCTTCATCCTACTTCGCCGCTGCCATCATCCGTGCCGAGCAGGAGCCCCAGCCCATCGCTGCCCCCATCACCAATGAGGAGTTGGTCTCCGTCATGCAACAGTTCCCAGAACTCAGTGGGGGAACAGTGGAACCAGATCTCGAGTCTGAACGGTACCATGTTGTCAACCCCAACACCCGAGAAGTTTGCACCAGCATCCCCCTCACAAGAGCCGAAATCGTGGGACTTTGCAGAGCTGTCCCAGATGGTGAACTCGTCCAAGCATCAGTATTCCGCGTACAAACAGCAAATGGAGGAGCAGAAGAGATGGAAAGCGATGGCCCAGGAATGGAAGGAGGAACAGATATGGTATGCAGGGGAGAAGTGCAGAGCGAAGTTGGAGGAGAGACGGCAGTTAATTCGCAGGATCCGGGACCAGCAGATGACGAAAGTGGAGATGAGGACCTCTACCCCCTTCGCCACGACTTCCTCGAGCACTCCGAAATCCAAGAAGGTGTGCAAGAAACCCCGCATCTACTCTATACAGACGGGAGCCCAATGTGTAGAGGAAACGTCCAGTCTCATGGACATGTACTCTCCCTATCCCCAAATGCGCACCATGCGCACCCGTCTCGCCGAAATCAAGTGGGTCTTGCACCTCCAGGATTCGTTCACAACACAGGAGTAAACTTTGTGCACTTCCCTATCGAACTTGGAGGAGTAGTGAGGCAGGCCCGATTTATACAAGTCATCATGGGCCCCAACCCTATCGTAATCGGAATCATCAATGAGTCCGATAGAACCTTCGCTAAACCATTGTACGCTCACCCTCACTACACCTATGGCGCGCGACCCCGATATGCTCAAGAAGACTGTATTGTCTTCGGAGCTTCATTTGAAGATAGGGAGAAAGTCGACAAAGCGGTAAAGGATCTCAAGGACCCCTCCTTATGCGCAGAAATACATCGTCTGCGAATTCTGCAAAAGGAGACAAGTCGGCTGGAGGCTAGGTTGGTCGAGTTAGAGGGAATTCTTGCTGACCTTGACAAGGACCAAGACCACTCTCTCAAACAACTTGAAAGGGCAGGAGCACTGGATAGGATTGAAGAGAAGATGGCTAGTTGGATTGAAGGTGTGGAATCACGTCGAGGACGTCGTGACTGAAAAGGGGGTGATGATATGGATTGCGGAAAGAATGGAACCTTACTAATACTTATGACCGGGTTAGTAAGAGTATATGTGTCATGGACTAATCGTATCAGTCAGCAGTAGAATCACATGTCTTTATAGACTGTGAGGTAGTATTGCTATTCGTTGTATGGATTGGAGAGGAGCTTTAAAGCTGCCTCGATACATGTATATAAGTCGTCGTATTAAGACCAATGCTCTTTAGCTTGGTCTTCTTCAATTTCACTTCCGACTTGTATCCTCTTCTCCAAGCAGGATTACCATTGCTCTTCATTTCTAAGGACTCGCGATTGACACAAGGACACGCAATATTGTCTTGTTGTCATAAGGGTTGTGTACTTTGCTAAGTCACATACTCTTTATCTGTTGCATCGCCATTCAACTTGCCTAAGTCAGGCCTACGCCGTGAAAGCGTAACAGTTGTAATCTCCTCTTCTTGATAATGCATCTGCTTGGGCATTCTTGACTCCACTAACATGTTTGAGAACAAAGTTATATTCTTGTAGTTCTTGGAACTCGCAAGCAACTCTTCAACTAATCTTTCTTGGCTCTTTCCAATAGATTAGATTTGCGTGGTCGGTGTGTATGGTGATAGTGTGGGGAGATCCTATGAGGTACGTTCTCCATGTCTTCAGTGATTTGATGACCGCCAATAGTTCTCGATCATAGATGTCGTAGTTTCGCTCGGTTTGAGTGAAACTTTCCGAAAAAAATGCTACTGGGTGCATTTTCTTGTCGTCCCCTTGTTAATTTAGTACAGCACCAACAGCAAACCCTGATGTGTCTACTTCAATTTCGAATGGTGCATCTAATTTGGGGCATTGCAAAACTGGCACTTCACTGATTCGGTTTTGTAGCTCTTTAAATGCCTGTTGTCGAGCTGTCGTCCATTGCCAAGGTGTATCTTTCTTGGTAAGATCATTGAGAGGTCGTGCAATGGCCAAAAATCCTTGTATAAATCTTCTGTAAAAGTTGCAAAATCCAAGGAATCCATGGACTTCCTTGAGGTTTGTCGGTATAGGCCATTTGCGTACACCTTGAACTTTAACAGGGTCCATCTTCACTTGTCCATTGCCTATAACAAGACCCAGGTATTCCACCTCTCTTGCCTCGAATACACACTTCTCCGGTTTGAGATAGAGATCATGTTCATCAAGCCAGTCCAATATTTGATGAGTAAGTTTTCTGTGTTCTTCGAGATTATCAGGGGTTGCAATAAGGATATCGTCCATATAGATCACTACCCATCCTTGCACCACCAGGTCTCTGAAAATGGTGTCCATCATGGTTTGGAAAGTACTTGGCGAGTTGGTGAGTCCAAAAAACATAACACAGGGCTCAAAGAGTCCTTTGTTAGTTTTGAATGCCCCTTTCCATTCATCTCCTGGTTTGATGCATATGTTGTTATATCCCCATCGTATGTCAAGTTTTGTAAATATACGCGCTTCCCTTACTTTGTCAATTAGTTCAGGGATGAGTGGTAGTGGGTATCTGTTCTTCACAGTTAGGTTGTTTAGCTTTTGGTAATCTTGAACTGGTCGAAGTTTGCCATCTTTCTTTTTGATGAAAAAGAAAGGAGATGAGTAAGGGGATTTTGAAGGACAAATATATCCCTTTTTTAATTGTTCTTCAACGAATTCTTCAAGCGCTTTGTCCTCTACTTGAGTCATGGAGTATATTTTGCAATTGACAGTGGTAGGTGCATTGGGGATTAGATCTATAGCATGATCCCAAGGTCTTTGTGGTGGGAATCTTTATGAACTTTCTTTATCAAATACTTTGTGATGACGGTGATATTCCTCAGGTACTCTTTCCTCGAATGTTTTGACGGTTTTGTTGGCGGCTTTCTGAGCTAATTCTGATGCCATTGTGGTTTTCCGTAAATGTATCACTTCTTCGGGAGTTTCATCTACTTGTTGCTCCCATTGTTCTTCAGTGATGATTCTTCGGTTGGTGACTGATACATATCCCAGACTTGTGATGACAACTGGCTGAAATTCTTTATCCAACGTGGCATCTTTCCAATGTACTTTTGGTTCAAATGCCGTGAGCCATGGATATCCAAGGATAACTTTATCCGATCCTAAATTGGTGATAAGGAATCGGAGAGTTTTGGTCTTGTTACCAGTTGTTACTTCAAGATCTGTGAATTGGGTGATTTCGCCATCTTGGTTATGTGTTCCATCAACATTCCATATTTTGATTGGTTTTGCAACCGGGAGTGTTGAGATCTTTAAGTGGTTTATCAGGTTTTTGCTGATAAAATTGTCAGTTGCTCCAGAGTCAATGAGCACTTGTCTTTTGGCCGTCGCATGTGCAGATTCAAAAAGGACTGGAATTTGCATGGATCGATATCTGCTATGGTACACGCTAATCTTCATTGCTTTAGCCCAGGCCACGGGGTTCAAGCACTGGAAAAACCCTGTTTCCCAAACAATTGTTCTTCTAGAGCCGCTTTGACTTCATCGGAGTCGGCTTGCATGGCCACAATATAGGCTGCAGCTCTTTCTTTTGCTCCAAGTCCGGTGGTTCCTTCAACTTTGACAGTGGCAGCAACTTGCAGAGTGCCTTGAGTGGTTGATACGGCTGATATCTGAGCGTTTTGGTGCATAGGACAATCACGTGAGATATGCCCAGTGTTTCCGCATCAAAAGCAACGTCCTTCCTTCTGATATTGTTGCTTGTCTTCGTCCATCATGGTTGCTCTGGCCCTAGTTCTTCCAATGTCCATTGCATTAGGGTTTCGATTCTGATTGCCATAAATATTGCGGCGCCATTGTTCTTGTCAATTATTGTTCTGGCTTCCTGAAGGCTTTTGAAGATGGCTCTGGAGGAGGTTGTAAATTCTTTGCTGTTCAACAGCAGCTTCTGTCCAATCATGCCAATTGACTGGTCGATGCTGACGGAGTATGCTTTCCATCAACTTGAATGGTAACCCTTGAGCATACATATTGAGGGTTACTTCTTCATCCAGGGTGTATCCAGCTTTATTGGCAAGACTGGAGAATTTGGCATTGTAGTCGTCAATATTTCCTCCTTCCATCTTTAGCTTTGCTATATCGGTTTGAGCTTTTTGTCGCTCAGAAGTGTCGGTGTAGATGCATCAAAAGTGAATCTCTACTTCATTCCAGAGATTTTCTTCTCCGGGTACCACTCCCGTGGCGATTTGGTCATTGAGCCAAGTTACTTGCTCTTGTACCCAGTCTTGTACAAGTGGTCCTCTAATATAGGACAAGAAGGTCATTGCGTGTTGATAAGGGATTCAGAGGATGTTGGCAGTAGGGTTCATGCCGCAATAGATAGTGAAGTCCAGGAGGAAGGCCTTGCTTTGCCCTCAGTCTCCATTAAATTCAGATGGTGGGTTTCCACCTAGTTTTCCATCTGGTGGTCCCCCTCCTCCTACTGGAGCTCCTCCTGCAGCAGGGGCTGTGCCTGGTGCGGGTGCACCTCCTGAAGCAGGCACTCCTCCTCCACCGCTGCCTCCAAGGGGCGCTGATGGGGCTGCTGGAGCTGAGGTACTTGTAGAAACTTGTGCTTGTGTCTGAGACATGTCGGGTACTGGGTTATTCTGTTGGGGTGGTTCTGGTGCGTCTGGCTGCTCAGTTATGTCAGCAGGTTCTTGTGGGTCTGTGTTGATCCCAAAGTAACTTTGTTGTCCTTGATGGGGACCAGTTTGGTATTGGGTCAGGGCAAGCTTGGTGGTAAACCACTTGTGATCGGTCTTGCTTTGTGCTACTAGTGCCCACTTCTGGACATCTTCAAGGTATTCAACAGGTAGATAGCCTGTTGTTTGGTCATAGACACAATAGCCTTTATTGATTCCTTCATCGACCCAAACAACTGTTCCTTTGACTCCTTTAGAAAGGTAGTCTTCTCTGGTTCATTCTACGTATTCTGGTTGAAACTGTGCTTCTGCACGGCTTTTTCCTTTTCATGGGGAAGCCACCATGACCGTTGGTAGAGACTCGACTTAATGTTACATTCACACGGACGTATTGTGCGACATGCGAATAAGTCAAGGTTCAGGGTAGATGTCAAGAGTCCAATCAAGGACTAAGTTCGGTGAAGCAACTACTTGGAGCAGGGCTCAACAAGAGTGAGAGGAAGTGACTTGAAGGTCCTTCTGAATAACAATAGCGAGGCAATAGACGAAGGCCCGCAGCAGAGAGGTATCCTCAGAAAGGAATCCCCCTAAGATCGTGAGACTGAAGAGTGTGATTCAAGAAGAAGTCAAGTCTACTGTACAAGCTAAGTAGAGTACAACTTATATACTAGTACAGCACCAAAGAGTCACAAACAGATGGTGCAATCCTGGGATCTGGGTCCTAGGAACGAGTCACAGTATAGTACATGTGATAATAGTAATGGAACATCATAGAAGGCCATAGAACAAGTCATCAGTCAGCGTATGAGTCATCGAGTAATCAGTATGAGGTAAGTCTGGCACTTGTATGTATTGGGATTGGAATAAGTCAAAGTGATCATGCAAACAAAGAAAGTGTCTAGAATCGTAACAATGACACCCCTGGCGTTGGCCTTGCCTTCTGACTGGGGATTCATCATCCCTGGGGTGAAGACCTTTCCACCCCCCTGTGGACATGCTTTGGACTTGCACCCTTTCTTTAGGACGCTTACCCACCTTCCTTTACCATTAGTTACCAGTCAGCGTCTGAGCCTCTCCATTGAGTCCAGGCCCCTCTTACTTCTTCATCCCCAGTTGTTTGGTCAGCTTTACCATAGGCCAATCATCTTCTTACTCATACTGACTTAACCCCCATCCTTCGGTTGAAGGGCACACCATTCCTTTACAGTTTCATTTTTCTGTGTCAGACTTACCCTGGGCCAGTACCAGACCTCTTTGGAGCATCTGGGAAAACCCCATTCTTTTACTTACATTCATTTGCTTTTGGCTTTTCCTGGTCTACTTACTCTCGTCTCCCTTCTTTTCCCCCTTCTTTTGCTTAAGATCTCCCCTGTGTTTAGGTGCCCTTTGGTACCTAATTTCCTAGATTGCCTCGTGCGATGGCCAGATCATGGGAGTAGGAACCTGCGTTGGAGGGTGAAGAGGAGGAGTGGTTGGGTCACTAACATCCAGACTAAGGTTGTTGCACTGACAAGCCCTTGCATAGTGCAAGGGCCTCTAGCCATGCTTATGCCTCCTGCTGGTGGGTGCCCAATTTGAGTTTACATACAGAGTAGTCATGACATAGCTGAGCATGAGGTCTTGTATGTAGTATACTGCCCCTTGAAAAATACTGTTTTTTAAAAAAAAAATAAAAAATCATCCACCCAAAAAACAATATTAAACTCTTCCCGCTCTTATAGATCACATGATCAGCCAGAACAATAGACTTCTATTGTTCTGGCTGATCATGTGATCTATGAGAGCAAACTCTTTTTTTTGGTGGATGATCAGCCAAAATTTAAACTTAAACTTTTTTTTTTTCAAAGTTTTTCAAGGAATATTAATTCCATAAGTGGTTAACACTTCACAGAGTTTCCTATGGGTTTTATTTGACCAAAAACTCTGCTTTGCACACAGTGTAGTGATAAACTGGGCATCTGCTCAAACTGGGCGTACGCCTGGCCCTGAAGGAGTGTCGTTCTGGGTGTGCTCCTTCACAATAAGTACTTCCTTTTCTCAATACCCAAGCTAGAACACTGTGTCTTTGATGTCAAGGATCCAGACAGGTCACTCCCATGACTGGGACGTTGGCTAGAGGAAAGATGGCCAATATGATAGAATTGGGTGATGGCGGTACCTCAACTTCACATGGCACAGTAGTTGGGTAGTGGAAGTGCCTCTCCAAGAGTGGTAGGTCAGATGAGGATGGGTGTGAGTAGATATGGTTTTCCAGAGTGGCTTTTCTCTTATCATCCAAGCAGACCAGTGACGAAAATATCATCCAAATTGTGTGAGCCTAACTTGAGGACAAGTGTGAACATGTGAACCAGCAACAGATCATGTGATGGAAGTAAGAAGTGCGTCGGCAAGCCCCGGATGGATCAAGGACACGCATGCTCGGTGCTGGAACGCGTCAGTGAGCAGATCCTACCTTCATCTTCCAGACTTGCACCATGGTGTGTACTATCTTTCCCGTATTCAATGGTTAACCAAACTGGTTGTGTCAGGCTAGACGATATGACAGTGCGTGCCTGCTTGAACAGAGTACTCCATGATGGTGCTTACATCTTGTCCACCTGAAAGGTCGCACAACCATATTCTCGCCAGAGGGTATGCCAATTAATTTTATCGTGCGCTCATAAGCTGATCATCCGTTTAGGGCGGCTTTACCAGAGTGAGTCGTTCTTTGTCTGGATAGAGACAAGAGATCTTACCATCGTCTAGTCGAGTATGCAATGGAAGCCATTTCGCACGCGGGGACTGTCCTTGGTGTTCTAGCAACGGATGGCGTTGTGCTCGCCGCGGAGAAGAAAGTGACCGGCAAGTTACTTGACCTTTCAGAAGCGAAGGAAGGCGGTTATGGGGGTAGTGGGGAGAAGATATTTCTCTTAAACTCGTATGTCCCGAATCCCACTGCCATTTAAAACACCCTCATGTCTGGTGAAGAAATGTCATAGGTGGTGTTGCGGGTATCACGGCAGACGCGAATTCCCTCGTCAATTATGCGCGATCTGCCGCACAGCAGCACTTGCTCAGCTATAATGAAGACATTCCTGTCGAGCTGCTCGCCCAACGTCTGTGCGACCTCAAACAAGGCTATACACAGTTCGGTGGTCTACGACCGTTCGGCGTGTCTCTTCTTTATGCAGGATACGACCCGCACTATCAATTTCAACTCTACCATTCTGATCCATCGGGCAACTATTCTGGCTGGAAGGCGACCTGCATCGGTGCCAACAATGGTACTGCACAGAGTTTGTTGAAGCAGGAGTATAAGGACGATATCACTGTAGAAGAGGCGATCGGTCTGGTCATGCGGACAATGAGCAAGACGATGGATAGTACAACTCTGGGCAGCGAAAAACGTATGTCTCAGGTTCTCATGGAGTAACGCTGATGTTCAAGCTTTACAGTCGAGTTCGCCGTCTTGACTATTGACCCGGTCACAAAGGAGCCCAGGGCAAAAATTTACCGACCCGCGGAGATAGATGCCCTTCTTGTAAAACACGATCTCGCGAAGAAGGATGAAGATGCAGAGATGAGAACAGCTTAGCTATTTCTCATTGTACAGACGGTTGGTAATAGGAATCGATACAGCAGCTTCGGACGAAAACAGAGTCAGAAAGTAGAGACACGACCAACGGATATAAGAACTCTAATACTGACAAGAGTACCAGTCATTGGTGGACTCAGTCAAAGAAAACAGGTGTATACGGGGACATATCAATGACACGCCATCCCCTTGCCAGAGTCGCCACCTGCAAGGATAGCCTCGACATTCATCCCAGCACCAAATACAAAGTGACCGATGCTGGCGCCGATCACGACGGCAAGGATGAGATATGCCTAGAGAGTGTCAGCAGACGGCTTCGGGAAATGTTACAGAAAGGGACCAACATTATAAGTCATGAAAACGAGCATCAGGAAGAACGATACGAAAACCTGAGCTCCATAGAGCGTGGCGCGCAGAATGCGGGGATAGAGTGGAACCGGCGTACTGAGGTGACGAGATGACGTTACGAGAGCGCAGGAGGAGTATTGGAGCATACCAAGTTGAGACCTTGAGTGAACCAGAGAGCAGACCGGCCTCTTCAACTTCTGGGCCAGACTGCTCAGGAGTACTTCGTCCACTCACCGATCCTTTGCCGCGCGCCCTGCTGCGGGAGAGCGCGAGGGCGATACGCCGGTCGACCATGCGCTGATATTCACGAAGATACTCGTATCCGAGAGAAATAACGATAATGGCGAGGAACGAGAGAGCGAAGACAAAGCGAGAAGATATGTGCCATTGCTTGAAGACGATGCAGGTATCCTCTATCTGGGTATTCCTGCGGTAGGGTACATACATACAACGGGTAACACAGAGGCTGCCCGAACGCACCAAAGCATGTGCATTGAGCACTTTGGACCCATGTCCATGTCGCCGTGGTCTCCATGGTCCATTGTGAGTTGATTGGTGTGATGATGACCGAGTGTGGACTGGTCTGTTGTAACTAGGCTGCCTTACATAATCATAATCTTCCTAACCGTTGGTCCACCATGTCCGGGGTTGACTATTCCCCACTTGCAACTTACCCGACAGACTCTGTCATCGACTTGCGTCCTTATCCTCCACGTGGCAGCCCTTACCATCGTACATATCCACAAAGATGGCTTAAATGGCCCCGTCCGCGGTCGTGCTTCAAGTACACTGCCCCAGTCATAATTATCATTCTCATACTCTCCTATCTTACCTGGGAACCACACATAGAAATCTCGTTCTACCGGCGATCGTGGATCAGGCAGGAGATAGAGACATTAACACCCCTTCGCGGCTGCTTCAAACCTGATCAAGCTTCCCCGTTGTATAACGTCACCGAGCGGCTATATGGTCCTAGATCCACTGAGATTCACGCTGGCATGCCCATGCGTCTCGGCCTTGACTGTTATGACTTTGCGGGTTCAATTCGCCCCTCTTCCTCATCATCAGCAGACAGGCCGCGAACCAATTACCACACCTACTGGCGTACAGACTTAGCACCATTCAGTGAGCGGCAGGAGTACACCCTCAAGTCTTTCTTCGCCACCCAAAACCCACACTCGCGCTTGATTATGTGGTCCAATGGCGACCTCTCTACTAACGCACTGCTCGCGAGCTATGTCGCGCGATACCCAGAAGCATTCGAACTTCGCGTTGCGAACATACGCGAACTTTCAAAGGGTACGCCTATCGAGAACAGTCCCCTCCTCTCTAGCAACGATGAGAAGGCCTGGTTGGATGGTGACCTGATTCGACTCCTGGTTATCTGGCAAGATGGAGGCGTGTGGGTGGATATGGATACGCTCTTGACTCGCGACCTCTCTCCTTTGCTCGAGCACGAGTTTGTGACACAGTGGGACTGCTACGGTATGCCCTCGTTATTTTTCCCAAAAAGAAAGCGGGACAACTGACAGGTCTCCAGACAAAATTTACCTGGCACTCAACGGCGCGTTGATGCATTTTCATCAACACTCTCCCTACCTTTGTGAAGCTTTCCATCTTATGGCAACGTCCACACCACCGCGTCCGTCTTCTACGGATTGGGGTTCCATCCTCTACCTCCGCTTGTGGCGTCGGCTCGTGGCAGAAGGCATCCCCCCCTTCAAGATCCTTCCCTTCTGCTTCTCCGATGCCCGAGCGTGTCGCCTCGACAACCGCCTTCCAGATCCATTCGAGCCAGATCCGAACGACGGTCACTGGACTAGTGGTCTGACGCGCGCAGAGGGCGGTGGTCTCGACCGCAAAGTCGCTAAAGTGTTTGCGGTGCATCTGCACAATCAGTGGGAGAAGAGCTTTCCACCCGGCGGTTGGGTGGAACGGTTGTTGTTGCACAGATACGAGAAAAAGTTGGCTGAAAAGCCGGAGTAACATGCAGTACATCACCGCAAGTAGAGTGTCTGTTGGTAATGTATATACTAGCACCTAGTAGTATACCCGAGCGAATAAAAATATCTTTCACTCTTGAGGTAAGACCTGCTGTGCTGGACTTTGAGCGTTGACACGCGAGTGAAGGTAGAGAGAGCGACAGCGAACTACGTCTTGGATGTACTTCTAGTCCCCCTTCGCCACTGCGGTCGAGTTTTTAGACGTACCACCCCTCCACATTAGCCCTCAGTGCAAGTCCGGCATCCGTCTGACCACCTTCCCTTCATTTCGCGCGTGGAGCCTCAATTGCTCGAGAACTTTCGATTTTGCCCATCGTTCAGGCGGCGTCCTTTTTCCCGTCGCCCAATAGTAGATGTCCCAATCCGCCTCGTCCATGAGCTTGTCCAACTCGGACAGCTCCGCGGCGTCCATCGTGCCGAGGTGCTCCTGCGCGAACGTGCTGAGCAGGAGGTCGCTCTCGAGTGTGCCGCGCTTGCGGCTCTGGTATACGAGACGCGCCCGCGTCGTTTCGAGGGACTCGCCGGGGCGCGGTAGCGGTTCGGGGGCTGGTACGTCGGTCGGCGACGCGGTGGAGGCGATGTGTTCGGGGGTGTGAGGCATTGGCCAGGGATCCTTCTGTCTCGCGGCGCATGAAGACAAGTGTCGCGCGGGGACGACTCTGCCGCGTAATACGAGGCTGTGTGAAGTGACACGACGTAGTAAAGTCGACATGTGGTTGCGAGTGCGTATTACTGTAGTAAGATACTGTGGAGGATGGGGTTACAGTATGTCACACGCGCGCGGTGGCATCATCATATGGCATGATTTTCCTGACCGGCAAGACAACCAATCAAACGGTTTACACGAGTTTGAATCAACGGAGGGCTTGCGACGACTATCCCTCCCCTGTAATGTCGCCCCCTCTCACTGCTTTACGTTCATATCTACCCTTTTCTTCTATAGATCTTCTCTGTATAGCTTCGATACTCTGGAGGCCTATATCCAATCGCAAAAAACCCTGCTTGCCCGCACTCAGTCAGACATAAACTGCCTTCGTCTTCTACGCGAACAGGCTTCTGCAAATCCGGAACAATTTTTGGCACTTTCAATGAAAAGGATTTTGATCATCTGCTCTCCTTGACACCATAATTACACAATCATAGCTCAATGACAATGTCTTTCGCTTGATCATCAGCCAGATATCGCCGCGGAGGTCCAAGACAAGATCGATTGGGACCTATTCAAAGGCCAAGATACACCTCCTTCCTTCTCCATTATTATTTTGCTCAGACTTCGACGCGAAAAGACCCTACCCCCTTCCACAATTATGCCGCTGATCTCCGTACAGCGCTTGTGCACGATCGCAGCCGTCAACAACACAGAAAAGTGTATTCTCGTCAGCCCAGAAGCTCGTGCGAGGGGCGAAGCGGTCTATTATCGAGCTAGTCCTCGTCTCGTTCGAGCTCTCATCTGACTCGTCTGATGGGGGGACATTGGCACTCGAGCACGTGAAAGGGAACAGCTTCACCGCATACACCTCCACAGCAAGGGTGGGTTGACCCCACGCGTGTTGGGTGTACACATCCGCCGCGATATTGGAAATCAGAGCGCAGACGTTGATATCGCAACGACAGATGGTGAGCCGGTGGCGGTGGCGTCCGCACGTCCCCGCCAACCAACAACCACGGCGAAGGCCAAGATCTTCGCTCTTCGAACGAACCAGCTTTCTAAGCCCGACAAATGCCCTCTCGCGCTGGCCCCCGCCACCAAGAAGAAGTCAAAGTCAGAGACATACAAGCAGGCGTGGTCCATCTCAGAGCAGCACCTCCTCGGGCGACCGCTCACCGAGATTCCCGACGGTGAGAGGAATCGGTACAAACCCTGTTTCTGACCGTGCATGAGAAAATACAAATGTTTTTATTTATAGGTGGTCCAAGATATCGAAGGCCATAGGTGGTCACCGCACTCCACGTCAGGTCACAAGCCGCGTGCAGAAGTATATTGAAAAGTTAAAGCCTTTTGGTGTGGACATGGAACGGGTATAAGAGTTGTGGAAGGAAACGGCGACATTTACAAGCGGGAGTTAGTCGTCGAAACTTCAAGCTCGGCCACGAAAATAGCAAGGGCCGAGAAATCGAGTGCGATAACACAGCGAATCCGCAAAGTCATCGCGTCGTGCCGCGTCGCGCACTCACTCTGTCTCCCTTTCGTCCGACCTCTTCGTTCGCGAGTGCTGTGTGGCTTACACCCTCTCTGTGGCTCACTCGCGTGCTCTCGGTCCAGGCCCACTTTGGCTCGCCCCCTGGTGTATTTCACTAGTATAATTGATACGCTACTACGATGAGGATTAAACAGAACAATAATCTAGCCGTTCTCGCCCTGACCTTCGAGGTCTTCTATCGCGCGTTGAACCTCCAACTTCTCTAAGACCGCACGATGCAAGCTTGATCGTGAAGCACGGCCCTTGGTCGTCCTGACTTCAGTGACGGCTTTCCCCGAGTAAGTGCTGGGTGCGGGTGGGGATGAGCCCTCAGCAGCGCTAGAAGAGTCGGCGGTTGGTTTAGATGTGAGGTGTGAGGGGACAATGACAGGCGTAGGGCGTGGTGGTGGCGGCCACTAGCAGAGATAGATGAGACAAAGAGTGCAAGGTAAGAGTGTGAAATGTACGACGCACGCCACGACGGGGTTGATTAAAGTGCAGAGCAGCCCAGGGAGGATAGTCGCGCTCAAGTTGAATGATATGATCTTCGACGCACTTGATACGATGAAGCAGTGACGCTGGAGGTGACGGTACTGGTACACGTTCCATGAGAATGAGGGCAGCAACGTGGCGAAACAAACGTACCGTATCGCATCGCTAAATGAGTTTCTAAGTTTTTCAGCCTTTCGTCAAGACCGGGATGTCGACTTGCAGTGACCAGGCCGTTCCCATCAGCACCCTCGTCTTTAGGGATATGGTTTTCGTCCTTCACTTCGACCGTTAGCGTCCTTCTGAGAGGACCCTCCTCGTTCTTCGCAATGTCGAATTTCATCATCACGTCACGGTCCGTAGTTTTTGCGTCGGTCCGTGCACAAGATGCATGCTCTATTTCGTCGTCGCCCTCATTCGAAGGTAGATCCCTCGATGGATCGCTGGTATGAAGGCGCTTGCGGGGGTGCAAGAACTCTGCACGGTTTGACGCGTCGTTTCGCGCACGGTTTCGCGCCAGGAGCTCAGAAATGGATTTGTTGATCTGTTAACAGAATGAGATCTCGAGTGTGAGGGGGGTTTCTTTTTCAACATGCACGCACTGCAGACGGCGAACGGGGTTCTGTGCCTTTTTCAACGTGGACATAATCCAACTTTCGTTCCTCTAAGTGTCGGTCGGGCGTTTCTGTGGACCCCGATTGCACGTCCAGCAGTTGCTAGACCATCGCGGCCTTCTAGGTCATCACCGAACTTGGGCTACTCCCAGGCTGATTGTTGGACATACCGATATGCTAGAGTGTAAATCGCGCAATGCCTCAGGTACGGCCTTCATCTCCCAATCTGGATTCATGACAAGAAAGTCGGCCTCCAGGCCAGCCAAGCATTGAGAAAGCCCTACAGCGAGGCAAAACGCTTTCAGAGCTGCATCCCAGTATCGGGGGAAATCTTTGGGAGGTGGAGACGGAGATGGCGTCCGTGGTCGCGCTTTTTTCTTTACCGTAGGCTTTGGGGGTGGGACCAGTGCGAGGGGACGCGTAGACGGGGGTGCAATAGAAACCTGAGCATGCGGGTGATACTGTTGGAACTGCGCGGGCTGGTACAAGTGGGGCTGAGTGTACTGCTGTTGATATGCGGCGTTATACTGATAGCTGCTCAATGGCCATGGTTGGCCCTGCCAGTGTGGATGTCCATAGTACGGAACTGCGGGGGTGTTTGGGGCCACCCAAGTAGGTTGAGTTGGTGCGGTAGGAGATTCGTTCGAGAGTTGAGTTGATGGCCCTGCCTCTGATGGGGATGGACCGTCGACCATTGGTGTCAGTGACCCGGTTTGCTGGACTCACAAATTAGAGTCACCTGAACCGAGGTTAGGGTTTCTCCGTCATACTCTTGGTCTGGAAGGCGCACAACCACTATGTTCCGTCAACAGAGCGAACAACTTCCTCGCGACCTTGTTCTGTCCATACAACGCATCCTTGATCTCAATGAGACGCCAGAGACGGACCCTCTTGACACGGTAGGAGACGGGTTCAGTGCCATCGACGTTATTAATGGATACTTCCCCAATGGTGCGTCAAAGTACCATACTCAAGGCTACAGCTAATATTTACCAAACGCACCATTTTGTTTTCCTAGAGGAGTCACTTGGGCAACTAGATGTGGTTCAAGCGCAGCTGGCCAAAGATGAACAGGACCTACAGAACGAGATTGCCCAACTTCAGGAAGAGCTGAGGTTACAGCAGGACCCTGGAAGAATGCAGCTGATACAAGAGATGATATCGGTGTGTCTCGAAACTTGGATCTCTCGCATATATGACCCCTTATGTTTTGTTGTGCTCTAGGATCTTCTGGGTCAGATGTCTCTCATCCGAGAAAAGGCTACCGAGTCTGAAGCCATTGTCCGCAACATCACGAAAGACATTCAAGTCCTCGACTCGGCGAAAAAGAACCTCATTTTGAGTATGACAACATTGAAGCGGCTTCAGATGCTCGGTATGCTGCTTCCATTGTATCTACAAGACCATGACCATATACAACCACGACAGTCCATGCCCTGTCTCAGCTCGAGGACTACGTCAAGGATAAGAAATACTCCGATATAACGCAGACTCTATCTGTGAGCTTGTTCGTGGGTTCTGTATTTTAAACACTCACCCTTTCACGGCCCTGTGTAGGCCGTGAAACAAATATCCGCTTCGTTCAAGCCTTACATTTCTGTGCCACGTATTTCTCAACTCTGGAAGCGGATTCAGGAGCTCCAAGGCGAAATACGAACCATTCTGGAGTCTGACTTCGATACATAGTAAGCTCAGCACAGCTCATTCCTCTCCTTCCCAAAATCACTCTTCAAAGTTATCTGCAATCACCTAATGCACCTAAACCCGCAACTATAACCGCGGCATGTGCGACAGCTGACATCCTCGGCCCTGATGTACGTGCAGCGCTTACTGTCCGCTACACGGCCCTTCTTCTCGCGGAGTATCGCCGAGTGTTTCGACTGACCGATGAAGCGGGTCAACTCGACAACATCAGCCGTCGCTACGCATGGTTCCGACGAATTTTGGGTACCCCACGAAAGTGGCCTCGGGCGTGCCTTCTTGCCAGAGTGGAACGTTGGCTGGTGGCTATTAGCCGGATTCATCGATATAACGAGGTAGGGTCGACATATATGCTTGTGTTTGTATTTGCATTTGAACGCGTTGTGTCGCAGAGGCGATATGGCTGCGCTGCTATCTAAAGCGGCGAAAGATCTCACCGTAACTGTCCTCCTTGACGCATTGCAACAAACGAAGGACTTTGAATTGTCTATGGTGAAGAAGTTCGGTGCATCAGTAAATCCTGCCTCCGGTCACGTAGAAGTGGGTATTTCTAAACATTTACTAGTTACAGGACATTCTCCAGGCTACATCGCCAACGCCGACACGACCTTCGCAACCTATCAGCTCGTCTTTTGAACCGCACATGGGTGTGTACGTACAACATCAAGACAAGTGAGTCCCTCCCTGGTCCTGCTAGGCGTACGAGCATAATGGTCAGCATTCCAGGGCGATTGCTGACCTTCTTTCTCCCCACCGGGGGTCGAGGACAAGAGCATCCCTTGACACGATCCAGAGTCACTCTACCGTGGACAGCGCTGAGCAGACAGCTAATGTCGTTCTTCCATCCTCGACTGAATTGTTCTACGTGTACGGCCAGACACTGGAGGGCTGTGCGACACTATCAACTGGTAAACCTTTATTCGACTTGTTAGAGATTTTCAAAAAGTGGCTTCGAGTCTATGCTGGTAAGCACAGTCCTTATATCTCGGCGTCATTTAACCATCCTTGTGCCCGCAGAGGATGTGCTCATGCCACAAATGCGTCGGTAAGTTACCGGTGTGGTGCAGAGTTGACCTTCTTTGCTGAGCCGCTCCTAGGACATGGCCACAGCTCCGCCGATCTACGGACGTGCGGTACGACCTTAACGAGATCAAAAATGCTTGCCTTGTCATCAACACAGCAGAGTACTGTCAATCTACAGCACAAGAGGTTGGCGTCTTCTCCAGGTGATCTCGATTGAGACTTACAGTACGTAGCTCGAAGAGAAGGTTCGCCAACGGATTCACAATGAATTTAAGGAACGCATATCATTACAGACCGAATGCGATCTGTTCATTAGGTACGCCCCAGTTGGCGACTCAAGCGGTCTTTTTCTTGCCTAAAATGGATATACAGTGTGGCGTCGGTGGCAATTGTTGTCCTTCTTCGGGAATTGGAGGCTGTGTGCGAGCCTGCCTTGTCGACATTGACACGCATGACATGGATCAACCACGACCTTGTCACTGGACAATCACAATATATCGGCGATCTTGTGCGCGCCTTGGAATCCATCGCAGAAGCAATTGTCCCGCTCGTCGAAAGTAAAAAATATCTACGGAATTTCTTTGATAAGGCATCTAGGTGAGAGGACGCCTGCATGCACACGTCGTGGGTCGTTGAACCTGGGAAAGCTTGGTCATCACGCGGTTCACGAATGCACTCGTGCGAAGCCGACCGCTGAAGGAGAAGGGGGCCGAACAGGTGCGCTCATCATTGATGATGTGGCGGCAGTCTGCCTCAGTGGGGCATGATTTTCCCAGCTCCTGATCGATCTTTCGGCGCTCAAATCATCTTTACTAAAGCTCCCTGGGGAAGCCTTGACGACTGCAGGGTAAGACATGAGGCTGAGCAAGAGATTTGGCCGGGATCTGAAATTCTTTCTCTAAATCCAGCTACACAAGAAGCGTTGCCAAGAGTACCCAGCGTCTGGAAGCCCTACTCAAGGTTGTCGTGACGCCACAGGTCCGCAGTCCCTGAAGCATATGTGACGCTAATTTACACCGTGTTGAGGACCCAGCTGAAGGTTTTATCCTTAATTATACGCTTCTGATTGGCGATGCGTCGTTCTCCAACTTCCAAAAGGTACGCAAGCGGTTACATTGCACTGTGGACCCCCTACTTATGCACGCGTCTTTACAGATCATCGACTTGAAGGGTACCCCACGCGCGGAACAAAATGATCTGCTTGATTTCTTCGTAACCATCACAAGCACGAAGCCCGAGCTCGAGCAAACGTCGTTTCTGACGACGATGGATATGGACCCGCCCACGTCGAGTACTCTAGGTCTCCTTACTTCTCCCAACGGCAGTCGCGTTGCTTTGCCGGGGACAGGTGCGGGTGAGGCTCTCCTTGCGACGCTTGGGTCACCGCCGATTAGCAATACGCCATCGGGCGCAGACACTCCACCTCGCGGCGATGCCCACGCAACCAAGCAAGTTTTCTCAGATATTCGCCGGTTAATGAGTTTTGCAGTTAGACGCGACACCGCACCACAATAACATAGCGTATTAGTTATTTAATCAACGTTGCACTCTGCCAAGGAAACTGTGGATCGAAAAGATTGAGCGTGGTTATCAGTAGCTGTGTAGGCAATGAAAAGAAGCTCCTGCTGGCAACATCAACCCTGTCTAGACCTGTTCCCAGGTAAGTGGCCGGTCGATTCCTAGCTTGCGCCTTTCGAACCATCGCATTTTCCGACCTGGGGCCCATCCGAGGTCCCCCTGTGCCCTCCGTAATGCACTGCCCGCGGCACCTGGCACGGTCTCACCGGCCTTCAGCTTGTAGTCCTTGATGTTACGGAAGTATTGTTGATCAGATTCAGCCGACTCCTTTTCCGAGTGCTCGCGCAGAGTTTTTACCGCTACGGGTCGTGCGAGGAGTGTGTCCTGCAGAGAGTTTTAGCGAGTGCACCGGGCGAGACCTAGTGGAGGGGCTTACCATGTGCTCTTGGACCTTATCCCCAAATCGTTTGACGTCCTCCGCGGACCTGTAGCGCAGTGCCTTTTGGACGTTCCATCGCGTCCTCTGACGTAGCTTGCCCCCCTCCTGCCCCTCACCAAGCGCACGCTCGCGCTCCACCGTGTCCCCAACGTCCCCAACGCCGTGCTTTACGAGTGCACGTGCGGACTGGCTCTTCAGCCGGTCCGAGAGAACGTCCCACCCTGTAGCGCGTGCGGCCATCTCAAACTTGAGGTCACGCGGGCCGTCGACGAGCTCGAGCACCGCGTGCGGCGCATTGTCCCCCGGCCGGTTGCCGAACTTGTGGATGCGCGTGTAACCACCTGGGCGCGTGGCATAGCGCGCCGAGAGCGTCTCGAAGACTTTGGGCGTGAGGGAGGGCTGTAGTAGGAAGCCTGCGGCCTTTTTCCAGGCGGGGTGTGTGCCCTTCTTCCCTAGCGTGATGATCTGGCAGGGCGCCTTGGGCTCAGAGAGACTGCGGTATAATATAAAGAAAGTGAATTACCTTTTCGGCGAGGCGTGCTGCATCGCGAGCCTTTGGAAGTGTGGTTTTCACCTGCTCGTGTTGTATGAGAGACGTGACTAGGTTGCTAAAAGTGCAGCACTTCGCGTCAGGCAATGTTCGGCACGGTGGAGGGAAATCTCAAGGGATTCACCGTAGCATTAGCATCCGGTGCGACGACGTTCTTGAGAACTTGCGGAAGGCGACGCCATGCTTCATGGTGCCGTTCGGGCGAGAGGAATTGATGCGACGTTCGCGTTTGCGGTTGAAGGGAAGGAGCGGTCCGGTTGACCCACAAGTTTCAGACAGACAAAATGGTTCAAAATGGTTCTATTCATTATTTCCACTGCACAATCCTGGAAATGCGTGTACAGGTAAAATGAAAGAAACCGGTGCACAAAAAAAAGTAAAAGAGAGGCAACGATTGATTGTGCTCGTACTCCTAGTCATCAGCAAAGGCAACGCCCGGAAACAAATAGGGCCCTGATGGTACAATACAGCCGCTTGCTAGGTGGAAATGAAAAAAAAGATAAAAGTGACAGATTTTCGGTGCAGAAAGAGCTCATTAATCATTAAAAATCATGAAGTCGTTGGTCTCCTAAATCCCGATCCAGAAGGGCTACCGGGAGGTGGGTCGCGGTCGCGTATTCTTGACGGTCCTGCTCCTGGGCTCTGTAGAGGAATCTGACTACTAGCCGCCGCCGGCGACGCATGTGAACCAAAGAGCTTCTGCATGATGAACGGTGACGTGTAGGAGCGTTGTGGCAGTGGAGGATGAGGTGGAGGGTGTTCCCCCACACCAGCACTCGTACGCCTACTCTCTGGCTCGACCGGCTCATCGTCTGATGAATGACGGAAATGAATGTCCGATACCGTCACCGGGACGCTTTCCGTCGGCGAAACTGCGGAACTGTTGCGAGGGTGTGGGCGCAAAAGTGACGAAGGGCGGATGATGATGTGAGGAACCCGATTGCCAGAGCTTAGGGCCGAGAGTGGGGCCGTGGTAGCAGAGACCGATCGTGGAAGTTGCTGTGGCTCTTCAAATTCGGTCCGTACGTGTAAAGGCGGAGTACTCTGGGCATGTGGTCGTACGGGGCGACGCGGTGGCCTTGAAATCTCCAGGGACTCTGGCTCTGGCCCGACCACTCCCTGGGGTATCTGTGGCAAAGGGCGAATATTCGTGGATATCCGGGGGAACTCAACATTCGCAGACGATGGATCGGACGGTTCGGTTCTATCGTGCAAGCCACGCGATGGGTATCCCATAGCAAATGGGAGCGATATACGCCGAGTCGCTGAAAAAGGTTCGTGGCTTCTCCGCCGCGAGCCTGAGGACGAAGACGAAGATGAGGCATTCGGACCAGTTTGTCGTACAGATACAGATGATCCCCGAGAAGAAGCGGTGATGTCTAGGAAGGAGTAAGAAGGTTGACTTCGATCACTGGGCTCTTGCGCTGGAACCACGCCAGCAACGGCGCTGATACGGGGAAGAGCAGGGGCTGGTACGACAGGCGTAAGCTCGAATGACCGTCCCTCGGAGTGCTCACGCGCCTCCTGGTCTTGCGGTGGGGTGATTCGGGTGACCTCGTTTGTTGCTTGACCTTGTGCGTCGGGTAAAAGGGGCTGACCACTGTTATCGCTACCGTCTGCAGCAGAAACTTCTTGCAAAGGAACTCCACGGCTCGATTCCCTGGCGTGAGTGCCGGTGCGTCCAAGGGAAACTGTAGGGCTACGCGGTAGTTCTTGGGCACTATTCCCTGAGTAATCACGCTGCGATGCGGGGAGAGAGGGGCGGGATTGAATGGATTGAATGGGCAGATCGAGTGTGAAGCTTAGGCTACCGCTGCCATTGTTCGCCGCGGGCCTGCTTATGCCGGCTGGACCCTTGTCTTCATACATGTCGTCAAAGTCATCAACTTCGGGACCACGGACGATATCGAGAACTTTCGAATGGTTGTTTCCAGTTGGGGGAACAAACAACCGTCTCTGTTGCATGATACGACCGAATTGCCGCCGCCGTCGCCATAAACAGAACAAAGAAATTAAAAGTACGAGTGACCCCAGAACGGCTGCAAGTGTGATCGCAATGACAGCGCTTCGAGACCCACGCGAAGAGAGCCCTGAAGAAGGGTTCGGTCTAGTGACGCGATTAGCATTGAGGATAGAGAATGCAAAGGAAAAGTAGACATTCTGCTACTCACGAATTCGAAGAGGCCGCCGTGATATTGACCGAGCCTATGGCCAAGAGACCGTCATCCTCGTTTGTTATAGTTAATGTGTGGAGAAAGCTGTTATTAAGCCCTGTACGAAAGAAGAGCGTAGTTGCTTCCTTGGCGGATGATGCTCCATTTAAAGCGATAGTCTCGTTGTCAAGTCGCACGGAATATTTCCCGGAAGTCACGTCGCGGAAACCAAAAACCGTAATGGCTGAACCTGGTGATAACGGGGCGAATCACACAGTCAGAAGGATAAAAAATTGTAACGTCGCAGCTGGGGCAAACGCACCGGAGAAGTTGAGGGTGACAAAATCGCCAGCATTACTCGTTGTATGGTATGTGCTGTCCAGCGAAGATAACGAAGAGTCGTTAAGGAAGGTCCAGCGCCCAGTGAACGGTAGAGCCGTGTCATCAACAGTGGTGGTGGAGAAAGTGACGCTGAACCAGGAGAATCAGTATCCGGCGTATGCGGAGCGCGCAGTTAGACATCGAGGAACACACTTCGGTGATGTGGAGTTGACCTTGATAAGCGCATGGTCAATCGCGATTAATGCCGATGACGAATTAGTGGGGTTATGGACGGTGAGCGACAATGTGTGGTTTGTTGGCTGAAGATTATCATATGCGGCCAATACCCCCGGCGAAGAAGGGGAAACAGTGGTGTTTGTCAGGCCATCAAGTTGAAGGTCATAGGTGATGTTCCCTGTGACAAGACCGGACAACTGAATACCATTGCCTGCAAGCGCAGGGTTCAGACGGCGTGCGCAGTACAGGAGGAGTGGCAGAACTACACACCCCACCACTGGACTGAAAACGCGGCGCCATCGCGAGACGTGACATGAGAACTGGTCCCGTTCCCTTGTTGACCAGGGAATGTCGGGCAAGCCGAGTTGCTGAAGCAGGGGTTCCACCCAGCAAAGAAATTTGGAACTGAGAGCGTGTCGGAGAAAGGAAAGTAATTGAGAGATGGGGAGGAATCATTAACGACAAGACTGAAGGAGTCGGCCATGCATGTGAGGTATGCAGGAGCTGGCGAGAGGGGGGAACTCGCTGGCAGGGGGGAAAACCGGATGTGGGAGAGACATGAGGTGTTAATATGTCAATGACACGGTCCCGTGGTAGAGTGAGAAGCGCTTCCGCGGGAGACAGGTCATCGTCGTCCCCCGATTGAACCAAAGGACATCAAAAATACAGTCACTTCTTGAATCTTATCTCACCATCCTCGGTCGGTCGATCCCTGCCGTCCACTCTGATCCGACATGTCGCACACTGCCCTCTCGTTATGTCGTCCTGGAATTACATGCATCATTCATCCGTTGCTAGTGCAGGCACTCCCTAAGCCTTTAGCTTATCCAACCCTTGAGACATGCTACTATATGGAAGTTGATCTGCGCCACCTCGCACAGCCTTCTTGATTCCACAACGAGTTAAGTTTTCGCACATCCACCCACAACTCTCAATTCCATATCCCAATCAACCCGTTTCTCAGCAACCGAGTTCGGGCCTCTGCAGCAGCGTGCGATGCTTTGACTCTGCCTACCTGGGGTTCAAATCCCTCTCCATCAAAAGTCCCGAGTTACTGTCTTCCTGGCGAGGCGCCTTGCAACCCCATCTAGCGAATACTTTACGTCCGCCATATCTTGGGGTGACCCCAGACCGTGGCTGTCGCTGGGTCCGAGCGCTCGGATAGAAATTCCGGGTTGAGCGCTGAGGTGTTCAGCATGGTCCCCCTCCTTGAGGCGGAACTATAACCCTACAGTAGCAGCGTAGCTCCCGCCGGCAAGGCTGTCCTATCCAAGGTCCCATCTCTCAATTCCACACTAACCCTTTTTACTATAATTTGTTTGGTTGTGTGTTTTGAACTTTAAGGGTCGACCACTGTAACTTGGCTCGCCACGTGCAAAGGTCAAAATATGTTCACTGCCTTTTCGAGGGTTACGGTTCCAGGGATGGGAAAGGGGGAACAGTATCTTATTCACGTGCGGTCACGGCGTCTTCATTGACTGCCACGGACGGCACTTCTGCTTTCACATCATCATCCAGGCACGTTCCGATGACTCACTGGAGTGCCAGCTCACTACGTGGTGCCCTTGAACAAGGCACGCCATTTTACTTTCTTGGAAGGGGGTGTGGATAAACCACGGCATCGTTCATAGCTCTTCACCCTCCTTTTTTAGCCCTGACGATGACCGTGAGTGCATACTTGATTATCTTCTGGTTTCCCATGACCGACGTCAAAGTACGTTTGAGAGTTTCTGATCTCCCTGCGTCTTCCATGCGTCCTTCTCATCAGATGCAGGCTTGGACATTTTCAATGATTCAAGGAACTTCGTACGTCAACCCTTTTTACGATTACGGTTCACACAACATTCAAGCGTCATGGCGAACGCAAGGCTCTCCCTTCAATTCATTGCTATCTCTGTCTGCGGTTTGTTTCTCTCGCTGCACGTGGCTCCTGACTACCCTTTCGCTACGGTCTTGGCCTCTCTGTTCACACCAGCTTCTCCATTCTTTGCACCATCTGATCTGCATGTATCAATCGAATCAGCGAAACGTCTTTGTTCTTGTTACTCAGCGCCGCCAATTATATTGTTCTATTCGAGGTGCACACGCGAAAAAAAAAAAAAATTGACTTGTGCGCTTGGCGGAACTGAATTTCCTGTAGTTCCCAACACCGAGGACATCACGCAATTTTTCTGAGCAAACCGATACTGCAATGGACTCACGCGTTTTCGGCACCGTGCGCCTTTAGACTGGCCTCCGCATCTTGAAGCGAAGTTACAGTAAGATGTCGCATGAGGTGTTCGCTTCTGAGAACGGTGCATTGTACTACCCCATTTATTATGTTGGGTAAGAACAACGGCCACTTCATACTGCCGGGGTGACGCCGCGTATACGTCAAGTAAAATACTTCAACCATCAAATATTGGTCGGAGCTAAACCGTCCTTCCCCAGATAACCTCGGCTATAAATCGTTGCAGGTTCTGTGAAACACGGCTTTACACCGCGTTTTTTCGGCGTGCCCGTTACGTTCAAGCCGTTATATGGTGCAGCGTGTAGTACTTGATACGGCATGGAGGGCCGACGTGCGGTACAGTCGAGTTCGCTTGTAACATGCCGAGCAGGCCGATCAGGCGGGAGCGCGCGCACCAGTATACAGTGGCGCAGTGTGGCATCGCAAAGACAGGTATCGTGCTTCTGATGGTGGCCACCACTGATGTCCCAAATAGACTCAAAGGAAGTAACACGAGCATCGCGGACGAACTTAGAGATAACACTTTACCACCACCCACCAGTGAATATTATTGGGTCTCAGGTGAGATAGCATCGAGTCTAATATAGAATTGTTTCGAATTTCGACCTTCCGCCTAACTTGAGAACACGAGATATCTTCACTGCAGCTTTGTTCTGTTGTCAAGACCGACTGAGATGTTGTGCACTATCAGTCCCAACACAGTTTCCCAACCAGATACTACTACCACAGCAAGTCCACCCCAGGGTGTTTTCTTTCCTTTTGCTGAGTTCATGTTGATGCCTCTAAAGAAGTTTGACCCTAAGAGCAGATTATTTACTCGAGAGTATGCGCGTCGCCAGGAGGCGTAACATTCCGTGATGGATAATGGGAAATGTACATTATTCTTTCATCGACGATTTCTTCGAGACCAGTAGGAGGCGGTAAACGGGGTTCAGCGCGCCCAGACGAAGGGTGAGCTTGTTTGGAAGGATTACGGTAGTGCGATGAGACATGTCTGAGCCCGTATGGGAGCAGTGGCGGATTTGAATGCGAATTCTATTGAAATTTTACAATGAGTTAGAAGGGTTCTGAGTGATACACCGATCGAGGAAATATTCGATCGTGAATTTGAGAATGCGCGAGACAGGCAATCTTTTGTATGTGAAAGGACCTGGATACAAATGACCTTGCTCCAAGAAGGTACGGAGTTGCGAGGGACCTATATGACATGTGCCATCTTGCGGACACAGGACGGCTTACAGTAAGAAGCCGTAAGCATAGAAGGGAATTAAGGGAATTGTCGGGGCTACTGTAATGTTACCAAGTGTGAGCGCATCTACCATCTGGCAGCCAGCCCATGGGGGTACCAGAGTAAAACAGTTATTAAACAAGGATCAGGTAACTGTGTTCCTGGGACTTGGGGCTTGTTGTCAAGAGCAGTGGACAGACTCGGACGGTGGTGGCTTACACAAGAGGGAACGCAAATAGTAACCGGTAACCGGTAACCTGCTGCTCAAATCTAATCCATGACTACGTATCAACAACATCACGCATAGCTCTACAGGAAGAGAGTCACTGAAAACCAGCTCAAATCATTCCCTCATCTCCACAGGCTCGGAGTAATTCCTCTCATACCATCCGCCTCTGATATCCGTGACTGCCACTAGCAGCTCTACTAGTTACTGTAGCCAGAGCCCAGAGCTCTCCTGCATGTATGCACCGTGCCTTGGCTCTACCGCTGGTTCCTGAACGGCGCCCCCTTCCTTCCCACTTGGGGTGTGCAGTCGATGGGTATGGCCTGTGTGTCCTTACGACGTACATCAAGGGGCACGCGAGAGCTGGTCGTAGGCGCGGACTCTGAGGAACACAATGACCGCAAGATTGTCATGTCCCAAAAATTTCCGCGTGGCTCCTCTTCCAATGAGATAACCAGCCTCACACCAGTTCTCTCGGGTGCAATCGTGCCCTTTTTGTGATCTGTATCTATTGGGAGTAACAAGCTCAGTCAATTATTAATGCCTGGCTGGTGCCAACAATTTAATACGGAACGTGTAAACAATTGAGGGCTGAGGTCGGGTCTCGGTCGGGTGAAACGGAGCTTATCATTGGAATTAAACATTATATACTTGGTCGGTCGCTTATCGTCAGTTCCCAGTCTCTCAATATCCGAATACTCCGAACACTAGTTGTTGATGTTCATTCGTTGGGGTGATCGACAGTGACAATATGAGGCTCAGAACGCCAGTCTACTGAGGTACTAAATTCCAAAAATGTTCATACAATCTATCCACATTGGGGATCTATCCACGTAACACGGTTTTTGGTGGGATGAACTACTGACGATGAATATCACTACACGACCCTGATGAAAGATACAGCTCCTCCAAAAGTCCTTCTCTAATCCACGTCCATCTCAGACGGCCCTTCCTCAGTCTTGAGCTCTGGTTGCGGCGTCTCACCCTTGGGAGGAGGATTAGGTGTTTCCGCCCTGCTGCGTGGCGTGTCCGTGCCATCGACCTTCGGGGGCTTCGGCTTCGGCCGCGTGAGAATAGGCGTTGCAAAGTAGATAAGCTCATCTCGCTTCTTTGAGATCTCTGCAGCGGTCAGCACCGGGTCGACGTTCTTCGGCCGTTCCGATTGCCTCACGGACTGGTCTTCGAGCCACTTCTGGATTGTCACGGCCTTCTCGACGATCGACTGCTTGTCCTTCTCGTCGATGTGCGCGAACCGCTCGTCTGACGAGGTTGCTTGCGCTATGTACTGATTGATGGTCTCGCGCAGCTGAGCTGCTACCTTTGGTCGTTCCTCTGCCTCACGCCAGCGCGTCGTTATAGGGTCCCCCAGCTTCTTGGCTGCATCGATGCGAGAGACGTATGCGGACTTTGTAGCTTCTTCACCCTCCTCGGAATAGAGCCAGTCTTCATCCTTTGACAACTCGGCGAGAAGTGCCTCCTTTTCCTGTTGCTGCACGTAGGATGCATACCGATCTTCGAGCTTCGCCCGCATGTCATAGATATATTCCTCTAAGGCGTTCTTGCGCTCCTATTGCTGATTGAATTATCACTATAAATAAATGCATCAAGCAACGCACCTCGGTGTCCTGTACCAGCTTGTCGTTTGAATACATTGTCAGCTCCTTCTCCTTGTACCTATCTATCACGGACGAATCGAGTCCTCCATAGCCAGCGACGTAAGCCACGGGATTCTTCTTTACGACCTTTTTCTTCTTCGGCGGCTCCGATGATTCGCCATCGACTTGCATCTCCTCCTTCTCTTCAATCTCTTCTGTATAAACGGCCTCGAAAGACAGGACTCCGTGTAGATTCAGGCGCGCCTTGACACGAACGGTGGAATAGTCGCCTGTTGGCGTCGGGCCGACGTCTTTCACCGTGAGGCGGCCAATCCATGGATTAATGGACCCTGGTAGTGCGCTAGGGTCCGCATAGACCACCTCGATGTCAAATGGCGACTTGCGGTAGAAGGTAAGGACTTTTGTCGATGGTATACCGTTACCGCGGGGAAATACGACCAATTCGGTGTCTTCCTCTTCGTCGGCAGGGGTCTTCTCCCAGCGCACCTTGATTGGATAGGCGGCGACATCATGGATGGCGAAATCGCGTACGCGGAACACAGGTGAAAGGGTCGCACAGGTAAAGGTACAACCCCGAGCGCATGCTTCGTCTTGATTGAGTGTTGTCGAAAGCACCTTTCCAGGGAAAACGGATTGTATCTTGGCACGAACAGCAGGAATGCGCGTCGAGCCACCGACGAGTTCAATGGCGTCAAGTTGCTCGATGGTGAGGCCGGATCCCTCCAGCGCGCGCTGAAGTGGCTCAGGAATGCGATCGAGAACGTCGGCGATGATTAACTCGTACTGATCCCGAGTGAGTCTCGAAGAGGCATCAATATCGTTCATGATTGATTCAACACTGAGCGGTGCCTCAGCGTTTGCCGACAGGACTTTCTTGAGCTTCTCTGTAGCTGCGTACAGCCGGAACGTAGCCTTTGGGTTCGACAGCACGTCGATCTTATATTTGGTCTTGAACTCTTCCGCGAAATGCCGAACGAGAGCATAGTCAATGTCGCGGCCACCGAGGTGCATGTCGTATGCCGCGTTCTTAACGGTCAGCTGACCTTTGGAGAAGGCAACGACGGCAACAGACAGGCTCGAGTGGCCAATATCTACAAAGACCACGTGCCGCGGGTTCTCGGGATCTGGGAGATCAGACTTCGTGATACCGTACCCAAACGCAACTGCAGTGTGGTCGGGTATCAGTCGGAGAGGGTTCAACCCAGCGATAGTGGCAGCATTCAAAAGTGCTCGTCGTTGCACGTCGGTGTACCAACCAGGGATAGCAATTACGACGTCAGACACGCCAGTTTTGAGCTCTTTCGTAGCAATGTCCCGCAACCTGCCGAGGTACATGCCCACCAGCTGCGTGGCAGAGAAAGTGGCAGATTCGCCCAGGTATGTGACCTAATTGCGCAGACCGGTTGTGAACGACGGAGAAGGCAGATTATCCGACATACTCACTTCGACGCCAGCAGAACCATCTACATCGACCAGGTTCACATGAGTAAACTTCTTTTCGACCTGCTGTATCTCAATATCGTTCACTGTCCGGCCAAGAAGACGCTTCAATGAGCCAGCTGTGTTGCGAAAATTTGAGATCTCCTGGGTCTTTGCCGGTTCGCCAAGTGCGCGCTGCTTAAGACCGAAAGAGACAAGGGAGCTGTAGATCGGCAATTAGCAGGAGATCGAGATGGACAATGGGAGAGTACGCACGGTGTGGCACGATTGGAGACTTCGTTTGTGATGATATCGATACCTCTGTGTCTTGCGACACCAATCTAGACTTACGTATTGAGCACAAAGGAGTACTTGAGGAGTAGATTTGACACACCTTACTGTGAAGCGAACCAAAATCGATACCAACGACAGACATGGGAGGGAAATACAAGTAAAGAGATGGGTAATCGTGAAAGAAAGAAAGATATGGGCAAGGGCAGAGGGGCAGAGGTACGTGCTGCAGCCGGTTTTATTTTATTTTTTCATCGCTCCTCTTTTTTTCGCGAGGCTTCTACACCCTTCCACCTTCTTCCTTTTATGTTGCTTGTTAGCGCTAGCTTTTCCTATGTTCTACTACTTTTAATTATAAACAAACAGTGCACCGGCGAGTCCACAAGAAAAGCACCACCTTGGCTAGAAAAATGAACAACGGTCTAGGCAAGGGTAAAAGTAGTCCAGTAAAAATAAATGCTGCGTGCAAGTGCAAGTGTACGCGATGCAACGAAAAGACGGCGAGGCGAAACAAGAAGATGAAAATGAAACAGAAGAGTTCGTGGCGTACCAGTCGCACTCTGCAATGTACTGTGCACAAAGTTCCCCACTTGAGGGTGGACCACATGCCCTCATTCCCTCCTCCCATCGCGTGCAGGTCCCTTAGGTCGTGATACAGATAATGCGGTTATGAAACGGATTAAACGGACGGAGATTGCTGTAGATGATAGCAGTCATGTGGTATAGTGATAAGGGATATCGTAACAACTAGTAACACCTTGCCCTTGTCAGGGGTTCGAGCCCTGACAAAGCGAATATGCTATCATTGCGCTTGGCCAACTTGAATCTCCATCGGTCGCAGAGGATATTGTGGCGCAGGTGACCGCAAGTTTTGATACGGCGTCTGCCGCATCTTGTCATCTGTTATACCTGTTGAATTGGAATCTGCAGCAGCCGTGGCGGCAGTAGGGTCGCCGATTCCGGCACGAGTACCCCAACCGGTCTAAATGAGAAAATAGCTTAGGGATGTGTAACGATTCAAGATTGGCCCCCCATCGTACCTCATGAAGGGTGAACAGCGCATATATCTTCATGACGGCGAAGTAGTACCCGAATAAAATGAACGCGGGGACGTAGATAATGTCTTGAGGGCGGTCCCAAAGGTGAGGGAGGAGCTTGGCCGTTCGTGTAGCAGTGAGCCAAACGACGTAACTCAAGATCACGTTCCTGACGGTGTCCAGTAGCATCCCCACTACAGAAACAAATATTTTGATAACTTACCACCATGGTAGATGGAAACCGCCTTTGTCCACTGGAATCGTGCTCTTGTAAACGACATAAGAAACAAGGACAGGGCCTGCGAGAAGAGTGAAAGGATTGAATAACTTGTCCACCTGAACCAAAACAGTCGTTAGTGCTAAGATCAGATGGAAAAAGATGAAGTCTACCATTGTGTACGCTACATAAGGGTGGATAGTCCAGATGTGCCGTTCCATGAAGAGGGATCGCAAATCGGACCGCCAGGTGTTTCTAGTCCATCGGAGCACCTGCTTTAAGAAGCGCCAGTTAGGCTTCATCGTACTGAGTAGTTCCGCTTCCTTGCAGCACTGCACATAGGTACTCCATCCGTGGCTAACCATCCAGCGAGTGAGAAACTTGTCATCGCCCGAATTGAGCTGGTATTTGTCAAGCCAGTAATCATGTGTGAAGCCATGCAAAAACTCAGGGTCCTTGAGAATGACAGTACGGTATGCCGCCGTTCGCCCGGAGAGACATGGGAGACCGCCGTCGATATGTGTTGAAGAAGAAATCTCGATATTACGGATGGTGAGGCGGAAAGCTGCGAGTACTTCCCATACGGTCATACGATCACCGACGGGTTTCACACGCTGGGACGTGCCGACACCTCCGACCTTCTGGTCCTCAAAGCACGCTAGGACATATGGGAGGAGCGTCGGTGGCCAGATAGCGTCGTCGTCGGCGAAGACAATGATGTCGGTCGTTGTATTCTTGATGCCGTGGGACATCTGTAGGCGCTTGTTTGCGTACGGGACTGTTAAAACCCGGATGCGTTCAGGGTCGACCGCATTGGCGAGCTCTTGTAAGGGACCGAGCATCTTCTCTTCCGTGATGATGATTATTTCCTTGGGTTTTCCGACGAGCCAACTGTGGGCGGCTTCCTTGAACTCCTCGCCAGCATCAATAGTGGGAACTATGATGGTAACATCTTCAGAGGCGATATAAGTGGGGTTCTCTGGAAGAGGTATAGGACGATAGGCGAAAGATGCGGTTATACGGATTAGGTACCAGAGATAGCGGTAGAACCTGGGTGAGCAGTTAGCTTTCTGGGGACCGACAAACACATTGATGACCAACCCAATGACACCAAAGGGCACGACTGATAGTAAAATATCAGCAAAAGAACATCAAAGTGAGTTTATACGAGCATACATATGGGAAAATCGTCTCGTGTCAGGTATAGCATTCGACCGACTCAGAATGGATCGGAAAGTGGAAGAAAAATTGGACAGCGCGACGGACAACAGAGCGAATATGCAGACTAAAGGAGTGGTGAGGGTCGACGTCTAGCGACGAAAAAAAGTCCTGAGTGGAAGAGGGGGAGAGGGGCGGGCGGAGTGGTTGTCGATGTCGGAACCACGAGAAAAGGAGGGAGACGGAGAGGGAGAGAGTAACGATCAGGATTTAGACGACAACGGGCGGGCGTGGGCTAAGTTTAGCCAATCCAATGTGGCACCGGTCCGGCTTCTTCGCCTTATTACTCAATACTCAATTACTCATTCAGTTCCGTCCCTTTTTTCCTTGTTTTTACCAATTTTTACCAAATTATACAGTACAACAGTGTTTGGCGACACAAGATTGACAATGATTCTACAGTACACATGACGCGTGTAAAACGAAACGACAATAATACTTCATGAGCAGACACATTGCGAATAAAGTTGTATAGGGATAGGTGAGCACTGAACAAATCGTATCGTCTTGAGGAGAATCCGTAATGGGTCGGTCCAGTAGTTTCGTGGAGTACAGGTCACAAGTTATCGACAACGACATTCCATTTCCATCGTTCCTCGAGATATCCCTTTGCTGTGTCCTCGAGTAGGATCTCGTTACGCTTCTGCACATAGACGGACTTGTCCGTCACTTTCTGACGCAAAGCTGGAATACTTTCGGCCTCTATGGGTTGCTCCAACAACTCAGAAAGATCTTCTACCGCCTTCTCAAGATCACTACAGGTACCTCGAATAAGTGGATGGTTTCGGATACGAAGGAAGGTACACACCGCTGATTATCTTCGAACATCGCCTTCTGGTTGCCATTCTCAAGATAGTAAGCCATCGCGTAGGTCCACTTAAGCGTCGTGCGGCAGTTTTCAACAATGTCGACCGCCTTCTTCATGAACTGGACTTCGATCCATGTCAAGTCCGTTGTGAGCTGCATTTCCTCCATCTTCTTTTCCGTCTTCATGTAGAGCTCAATAGACAGCTTTGCCGACTGCTCGTGGTTTGCCCAACGGTTGTAGTACTAAATGGCACAGTTAAACTGGGTTATAGACAACAAGATTGAACCGGTCCTCACATGAAGGTATCTCTCCAAAGAAGCACGGCTCCTGGATTGCGCGTCGCGAGCATCCACACCAGACTTGTCGTCATACCGGTTACAGGAATACCAAGCCGTCCCATGTTCGGCCCAAGGACCTACAAACGTGAGTATCACAATAGGATTGGCAATACAACACGACGAAAGCATACCCATGCACACCCAACAGAACTCATACTTGCACTTCTTGCAAGTCATGTGGCTGACAAAATATGTTCATTTGCGCCCCATAATGCTGCGAAGGATGAAACAGACTCACTTGCAGCCACCATTTTTCTCAATGGTACTCTGACACTTGCTGCACTCCTTGGTGTTACTTTTGATCCAGTTCGCGGTCTCGCTATCATCGCGGCATTTCTTCAACCACATCCTCGCGATGGCGCATAAAACCGGTCGATGGTCGCCGTCGACGTGGCAACCGAAGCAAAATTTGTGCTTCGGGTCCGCCCCACACGACACCGTAGGAACAACCGTCGATAAGGCCGAACGCAATGAAGCCGTCGGGCACGACACACTACGATCACAGGATGGGAATGGGCAATACTTCAGATTCTTGTTGCAGGCAACGTAATTGCGGACCAATAGTTCGTCGTAGCGTGCAGCGGTGACTTCATCCTCACTGAGCACTTTGTGGACAAAGGGATCGAGTGCGACGACCCCGCAATTCTCCGCCATACATAATATCCGGTGCTCGCCTTCGTCGCGGATTTTGCTGACGGTGTACATAGTCCAGCATCCTGTGCAGAAGATGTGACCACAGGACAACGCGAGCGTGTCGGCGGCAGTGTCATCAAAGCAAATGGGGCAGAGGAAGGGTTCAGAGAAAGGAGTGTGCTCGAGCTTCTTGGATGATTTACTGGAGCGTGTGACACGTTTCGATCGATCTGGGCCAGAATACGACGGCTTGAGAGAAGGAGATACACCGGCTGCCGTAGATATTGATGAAGCATTGTCCATGTATTTCTCAGTGAGTCGATCTTTGTTCCAGTCCATATGTCGGAGAAGGAGCGCAGCTACGTCATTCTGTTCGACACGCAGATTATTGAAATGAGAAGCTTGTACGGGGTTAAGCATAGGCCTACATTAACACCGAATATTGTCCTGATGTATTCGATATCGGCCACCATGAGGTCCTTGACGTCCTTGTGGGTCAAAGGTTTGTAATCCACCTCGTAGGTCTTCCTTGCTTCTGGAACAACTTTGATGTCATCATCGTAAGCGTCCAATTCCATGTCCTCCTCCGACGAGGCAGAACCTGCCATGTCCGCAGGAAATTAATCGTGGCCAAATCATAAGATTGTGGAGATAAATAGGCCAAGGGAGTGACCTACCGCCCTCGACGTCCATGGCTTCTTCGTCATCATAGTATTCATTGTACTCCTCATCGTCAGAGAACTCGTAATCAGAAGACATGGAAAGGTGAATGCGTTATGAATCGCGCGGAAGAGTGTGCGGGTGAGGGTGTGCAACAAGTTACAGAAGAGTGCCCGCGCCCTTTCCAGCCCAGAGTCACAAGAGTCACATATGGTAGATTTGAACTCAGCGTCGGCCGACTCCGTTCTCTTTCCGTTTCGAGTCATTTCTGATGCTCAGATTGGCACGGGTCACTCGATTGCGTTCTTTTGACTTCGCGTTCTCACCACTGTGCATACATCGACGTGTCTTTTCCTGCACTGATACACACAAGATGGCGGCTGAGTCTACAGGCACGCATAAAGACCCTGTTACGGGGGAGATGATATCCAAACAGTACGTTCTCGTCCGAATTAGCTTTGCATGTGCTCATCGATCTCTTTTGTGTAGGGAACTCAAGCGCCGCGAAAAGCAGCGCGAAAAAGAGGCAAGGAGAGCGGCGAATGCTGCGAGTCACCCCCCAGCGTCAACCAATGACGGCGCTGGTAACAATGTCGCAAATGAAGATAGCCTTTCGCCTAATGTGAGTCACTCACGTCGATGTGTCTGCCGCCGCCCCGGTGATTGCAGATGGACAAACGCTCTTAGGCCTTGTTTTTATTTCTTAACATACCTATACTGATAATATCTCCTGCAGCAATATTTTGAGCTTCGTTCACGGCAAATCCAGAAGCTCAGGGAGACACAGTCCCCAAATCCCTACCCACACAAGTTCGAAGTATCTCGTTCTCTTACTTCGTACATCACCGAGTACGGTGCTGAAGGAGTCATCAAAAGTGGAGAGAAGGTCAAGGGTGTCACCGAGGCACTCGCTGGTCGCATCCACAGCATTCGGAGTTCGAGTCAAAGCTAAGGTTTTATGACCTGCACAGTGAAGGGAAGAAGGTTCAGATAATGGCAACGCTACAGTTAGTTTTCACGAGGTGTCTTTGCTCTGGTTGGTTAGATTGATCGGATTCAAGAGACGCAGCCGATCAGAACTCATTCATTGAGACGCATGATATATTCCGCCGAGGAGACGTCGTCGGTGTCATTGGGACGCCGTCGCGCACCAAGAAAGGAGAACTCTCTATCTCACCCTCACAGATGGTCCTCCTTGCTCCAAACTTGCACCAGCTTCCCTCTGGTCACTTCGGCCTTAAGGACCAGGAGACGCGGTATCGCAAGCGCTACCTCGACCTTATTCTCTCCGAAGACACGCGTCGTATATTCTATACTCGCAGTCGTATCATCAACTACATCCGCCGCTTCTTTGACTCGCTGGGCTTTCTTGAGGTTGAAACTCCGATGACCAGTATGATCGCTGGGGGCGCAACCGCCAAGCCCTTCATTACCCACCATAACGACCTTAATCTTGACTTGTACCTCCGCATTTGCACCAGAGCTGTATCTCAAGCAGCTCGTCGTTGGTGGCTTGGATCGAGTGTACGAGATTGGCCGCGTTTTTAGGAACGAGGGCATTGACCTCACCCATAACCCTGAGTTCACTATCTGCGAGTTTTACATGGCCTATGCAGACATGTACGACGTCATGGATCTGACTGAGAGCCTGGTCGAGGGGTTGGTAAAGTACCTGACTGGTGGCAAACACGACCCTCACCTACCAACCAGAAGGCAAGGACGGGAAGGAATATACCCTCGACTTTAAGCGCCCATGGAAGCGGCACGACATGATAGGGACTCTCGAAGAGAAGCTCGGTGTCAAGTTCCCCCCTGGTGAAACCCTGCATACTGCGGAAAGCGAATGTGTTTCTGCGCGATCTGTGCAAGAGGGTACATTTATCTATAGTCGTCGCCTTGGCGTCACTCGCTAATTTATGCCTTCAGCACAACGTTGAGTGCAGCGAACCGCGAACAAATGCACGTCTTCTTGATAAGCTCGTTGGAGAGTATATCGAGCCTTTGTGCATATCCCCCGCATTCATCGGTGAGCTAACGCCATCTCCCTCGTTATTCCTTTCTCAGCATCTTGCTTCAGTCGGACATCCGCAGGTCATGTCTCCTCTCGCTAAATGGCATCGCTCGCGTCCTGGCCTTTGCGAACGCTTCGAAGGCTTCATGTGCGGAAAGGAATTCTGTAATGCATACACCGAGTTGAATGACCCATTCGAGCAACGCGCGCGCTTTGAGGAGCAGGTAAGACAGAAGGATCAAGGCGACGAGGAGGCACAAGACATAGATGAGACCTTCGTCGATGCGTAAGTATCAAGTCTTACAAATTTGTAGCGGTTCTCTCATGTATCGTTGCTCCAGTCTTGAACATGGCCTTCCTCCGACGGGTGGTTGGGGCATCGGCATCGACCGCCTCGTAATGTTCCTTACCAACTCTACAAGTCAGTTCATCTTTCTGTGTTCATCTCCTTACCCACTTACATCGCGACCACCATAGACATCAAGGAAGTCTTACTCTTCCCTGCAATGAAGCCATTAGAGTCCGCCGCCGTTCCAAATGTGGCAAACCCCGGGCCAGGCGGTCAGGTTTAGATCTCGGGATACTTGGCTCAAAATCCAAGCAAAAATAGGTTTATTGCAAGCGGTAGTTATTAATGGTACAATCGCCCAGAGAAGCCGTTGTGGGGGTGACTTGGCCCGTATAGAGATGATGCTCTATCGTAGAGATGACGACGGAAAGCCAAATGTAGGATAGATCGCTCCATGTGTGCTGTGTTTCTCAGAATTCGTCACCGCATCGATGATCACAGTCCGCAACAGCACAGGTTCCGCGCGACTTTGCTCCGGCTTCACCATAAAACCATTCCAGGATATGCGCAGCATGTCCGCCATGCCCTGCACGTCTGACAGAACACGATCGCATCGTCCGCGCTATCTGCGATCGTCCCGCCGGTTTAATTAGTTATAAAAGCAAGATTTGCCTGGGTCGCACATACCCCGCGTGAGCGCGTTCTGGTGCGCCAGTTGTCCATTGCGTGCAGAGTCAGGCAAGATGCCCAGCGTCATCAGACACACCGAACAGCGCGGTAAGGGGCGATTGCAAAACGGACAGGCTGTAGCCTCCATGCACAGATACGTCAAGACTTCTGATACTCAACAAAGGGAAAATGGGGACCTACCTTATTTGCTGTGGCTATGCCCTGCTGCTCACTGATCACCTTGTTGCAGTAGTTGCAGCGGATCAGAATCTGAGGTGGGACAAGCCGGACTGGTTCCCTCTCAGCAGCCTGGGTGAAGTCCTGCAGCATTTGCCCACGGTCAATGTCGAGCTGGCATCTGTGATGGAAGAACTTCCATCCGTCTAGAAAGTCTCGGTATGCGTCCAACCAGCGTTCGACTCTGGTGTCCTCCAATTGGTGTGGGTGTACATAAGCCCCCAGGATGGCTGCCGTCTGGACGTCTCCGGTCCGATCTACGTAATTCTGCAGTAGCTGCATTCCGGACGTAGTCAGACCCGTGACGATGATGCCTTCCACGTCGCCCTGAGCCACCGAAGTCTCAGCCATCCGGCGCAGGTACGCAGAAAGCGCGTCGTCCTCGAGAAATTGCAACGCGATCACAAGACGTTCACGAAGGGGAATGTGCTCTTCTTCTAGAACGTCGACCCAGTCGCCGGCCGCGAGATACGTCAGCATAGCCCGAAAATACGGATCCTCTAGGCGCATTATCAACCGCTCGTACTGATGGCGCAGCTCCGGTGTTTTGTTCGATGCAGGTGTCAGAGCAGCGAGTGTGCCAGACATGATGTTGTGGGAGCTGTCTATCGTTTCAAGTGAGCCAAGGCCAAGTGCTCAGAGTGCAGCGCTACCTTTGCTCCGCATGAGAATGTCTATGGCCTTACTGTGCTTACCCAAGAACACAAGCCAGCAAGCCGCCTGTGACTGCCTACCATCTTTCTCCCACCTAAAAAAATTTTATGTGAGCAAACTTCGTGTAGGAGGAGGGCGAAAAATAGGTCTCACTTGTTTATAACGGCAGAAATATCTTCGTTCTTCAAGCTCCACCCACATAGCTGAAGCGCGAACCGACGCTGTATCAGTTTCGCCGTCGGAGTCGTCGGTTTCCAGTCAGCCGAATCTAAGGGGTCTGCATTCGTTTGGTGATATGCACTTAGGAGTAACACAGCCGCTGCGAAATCGGATGGCACTTCTACTCTGTGCTTCCCACGACGGGATTGAGTACGGGATATTGATTGAATGCCTTCAACTATCAGAGGTTCGAGCAAGGGGCCCGGGGCAGCGCGTGGGGGACTAGAGGGGGCCGCAGTTGGGACAGATGAAGGAAAGCCATCCCAAATACCCCGTATTCCCTGATTGGCAAAATTGTACCCATTTAGATGAACAGCTGGACCTTCTAGCTTTTGACGAGCATCTAACAAGAGATGGTAAGTCAACGTCTCTGTCACACCATAGTGGACGTACAATCTACCCAAGACCACATTTCGGCGAGTGCCCTGTCATTCGACTCTTCTTTCGTTTCCTTGAGGATCGCCACGTTATGAGACGGCTATAAACAGGATAAGGCAGGTCATCCAATCCAACGGGTGCACCAAAAGCGTACATATCCCAGCCCATAGCCCTTTATCGCGCGTCGTCGCATGACCATCGATATATCCTCGTCTACGAGAGCTTGCACGCGATCGACAGCACGATCGATAGCACGTCGCCAGGGACGTCCACTAGCGCTCCGGATACGCGATAAAGATGTACTGCTCTCAGAAAGCTTCGAAACACCAGCGATATGCCTCAAACCCGGTGCTGGGGACGGAGGTGCGAGAGCCCGAGACGCAAGGCCCGGAGAAGACGGGAGCTCTGCACTTCCCTTGAGATAAGGGGAAGCAGGGACACTCCGGTGTGCCGGACTAGCGGTGCCTTCTTTTGCCTTCTGCGCTGGTAGAGGAGACGCTTTGACACGCGGCGAGGGTTTTGGGGAGGGCACAGCAGACGTGAGAGCCGGGAAACCATCCTCGTCTCCACGACCGAAGGTTGGCTGATGCGAACTCGACAGTCGTGAAGATCGGCCTCGACAGACCTCAATGGGGAAGGCGGCGGCGCCTTCGGATACAATGGTGGGCACGACCGACCAAGGGTCGGGGACAATCCCGCCCGGCGGCACGCTGTGGAATATGCGATACGCAGAGCCAACTGCGACTGCCATACTACCCCGCGCGCACCATTGTACGTGTATGGGCGTGTCATGGGTGTTCGCAGTTTCCAGGTTGTCATCTTTGGTAATTGCCATGAGTGAAACAACCAAGGGATTTGGTCGGGTGGCGGGCATCAACGCAAAAGAACGGAGACTAGTATGGAACCGTCTAGCTGCTCAAAAATCTGTGAATTGCCAACCTGTGATCGCACTGAAAGTACTTACACTTTCGTGTATCGGACAGGAGGAGAGAATAAGATGCGTTTGGTGGTGATTGTGCAGAATGAGCTGGCACGTTGTGCGTCCCTCCAGAAACCCCCCAGGGCAGCGCATTCGCCCATATTGCCATTTTTGGTGTTCGAGTCGTGTCACTTGCATGTAATGTGGGAGGCACGTCAAACGACTCCGTTTTGATGACGTTCCAAAAGCGAACATATGATGCGTCTTGACCAAGAGTTGCTAGAACGCCCCGACGCACCGAAGAAAATTCCAAGTCTGAAACTCTGCGCACACCGCCATTCTGAGTACGCGTGCCGTCGGCGAGTGCGTCCCGCTCAGAAAATGTCAATAAATGGGCGGTAAGTTTTCGTACGTCATACAGAGTGACGACGCCATCCCCAGTTGCGGCAAGATGATGAGGCTCAAATGGATCTGTCGACAGTGCATAGACACGTCCTGGGGTACTGGCAACCACTGGCGCGGAGCTGCGGAGATCGAAGAGTCGAAGTACTCGCTGCGAGAAACCAGCAGCGAGTAGATGATTACTTTGCGGTAACCAGGCCAATGAGTGAACAGACTCATTTTGTAAGTATGTCTGTAGGGTACGCAAGTCTGCACGAGGACCAAGTTCTGTTCGAGGGATAGGATGATACGAACGAGGGGAAGTTGGGAGTCCTGTCGGCGGTCGCGCAGGAGACGGTGGGGGCGCAACGATATGCGTTGGCGACGACGTTAATGGTGGTGACAAGACGCGAGTTGGAGTGGAAGAATGAAGGTCCCATATATAGAGGCTGGGATCGTTGCGTAACTTGTCGAGACCTACGGCAAGGTACTGGGGGGTGACGGGGCAGAAAGCAAGGGACACACAAGCACGAGGTGCCCGAGGTGACAGAGGGTTGTGGCCATTACGGTTCACTGCATTTTCACGAATACGGTGAGTCGATTCGAGACGTAGGAGATCTACGCGGCCATTACTAAATCCTACGGCGACGAGGTCATCGATTGCTGGGTCCGGAGACCAAGCAAAGCACTGAATGACAATGTGAGCGTGTAGGAAAGGAGATACGAACCGGTGTTACCTTCATCAACTGTAGATCCTGCTGGGAAGCAATATGGTGTACCGATGAGGAGTCGGGAGACCAATCATACAGAGTAAGTTGAGAACCGCCTCCAACCAGGAACTTGTGCTGTCTCAGAGGGCTCCAAATAATCCGCTTTTCCGCTTGTGAGGCCATTCCAGTTCACCGGGTGTGTCCTATTACAATTGGTTTGAACGGCTCTTTGACTTGAGCGCGAATCGCGACCAAGAAGCTCGGATGAGACATAATCACCTTGCTTGCCAAGGTCATATGCTAGGCCGGTATTCCTGCCAATCGCAAACATGAACAATCAAGGCCATTTATGGATTAGGTCTACACGTGCTCATTGCCCAGTGTGATGTTTGTCCACTTCTGAGTGACTGTGACTAATGATTGTGACGGCAGACAAGTGGGCAAAAGAGCACTCTCAATTCTTTTGTACGCTACGAAACAGCTTCTTATATACAGTTTTTTGTGCTACAGAACGCTTATGCGGCCCATGACGTGTCGTGCTGACGCGGCCTACTAGTAATACAGATATTCGACTGAGATACACTGCGGGATACCTTGAATGTACAGTATTTCATTTTGTTAGAATAATCAATTATGAGTCATGCAATCACATGGAGTCACTTTTACCTTTTGCGGTTCACAACATCACCCCTTCGTTAGCTTTTTGTGACTCCTGTTACAACCGAAATTAATAGAAACCAGAATACAGTCACACAGTCAGGTGATCGCTTTTTGGAACAGACGCGGAGTGACGAGGTTTTTTAAAGAGACGTGGAAACTTCCGAAACATGTTTTTCTTTTGCTTTTCTTCGTACTGTGTCCGTATCTTTTCGTAGTAGCCCAGGAACTTGCAAACCATAGAGACTTGTGAGAATCAGAAGGAGGAAAATATCTTCGAAAGCCGTTCTCCATTATAGAGATTTTTGAGAATATAACCATTGCGTGTCTGAAGCTGATAGGTGTTTTTATCAGTAATGTCACGAATTAGGAAGGGACCATCCCATTGTGGGTGGAGTTTCGTACCGGCTTCATGTCACCATTTCACTACATCTCCAATACCAAGGCCTCGTTCCTGGTATTGTTCTTCGTGGTGAGACGCTTCCTTTTCCATTCGTGCGTTAGCTTTGACATTCGTGGCTTCCTGGAATTGAGCCAGATCTTATATATGCTTGAGTCGCCGCTTCTGGATCACCCCAATTTCTTCGTCCGTCGGATTTCGTAGGAGTGCCTTGCAGATCCTTGCACCGGGTAAGCGGGCCTCTCTTCCATACATTAAGAAGAATGGTGACACACCCATAGATGAGCTTGTGTGTGATTGGTGGGCAAGCAACGCATCTGGAAGAAACTCGTCCCACTGTTCCTGCCTCTGTGGGGCAGTCATCTTTGCCAACATCTGGACCAAGATATCGTTAAACTTTTCAAGCCTTCTGTTAGTTTGCGGGTGGTAGGGAGTGGTATGGGAGTGCAAGATCCCAAAACGACGCAAGGTGTTTTGCATTTGGTACGACAAGAATTCTTCTCTGTTATCTGTTAACACCATTGTAGGCTTTCTGTAGGTGAAAACAATATATTGCAGCATCTCAAGGATGGCCTCGCTGGCTTGCCGCGGTATCGCTTGTGCGATGGTCCAGTCAGTACCAAGGTCCATAGCGGTGAGTAAATATTGGTTTCCCTGGTGTGTCTTTGGTAACGGTCCAATAAAGTCAAAAGCCCAAGCATCACCAGCATCCACTCACGGAATTGGATGGAGCGGTTGTGTTGGTGTGGGATCGCGTTGAGCGAACTGGCACTGGTTGCACACCTGAATCGTACGTTCGACAAATTCCTGCGCATACGGAATATTAACGCGCGTCTTCATAGTGGCTAAGGTCGCCTTGACCCCGAGATGTCCTAACTCTTGGTGCAGGGTACGGATTACTTCCTCGGCTGCTTCTTGTATAGTCGGGACCTCTACTTTAAACTGCTCATTCCATCGATCTCTGAGCATCTTATACAAGACGTCATCCCTAAGGAGGTATGTCCCGTTTCCTACTTTTGCTGACTCTTCCCCCTGTTGTAGTCTTCTTTTATATTCGGCGAAAGTTTGGAAGATAGTGCTCCGGTCTTTTGGTTCATTGAAGGGGTCCATTGGCGCTGCAAAGAGAGGAGTGAGGGTCTCCAAATCAGGTACGTCAGGGTGACCTTTTCGTCGTGAGAGCGCATCTGCTACCAACTGATGTTTTCCAGGTCTATAGACAATTTCCACGTCGAAATGAGCAATATCATCCACGAAACGCGCAAGGCGTCGCCCAAGATTTTTATGCATTAGAAAGTACTTCAACGATTCGTGATCGGTGCGTACAAGGATGGGTGATCCTTCAATATATCCCCTCCATTTATGTAGGGCATATATAATTGCGAGCATCTCTCGCTCTTGCACAGAATATCTTTGTTCTGTGGATGTCATTTGTTGCAATTCAAACACAATGGGCTGTAAGTTCTTTTCCTTAAATTTGAATCATTCTTTTTGCTCACCAGCCTCTTTCCCGCGTTCTAGCACAGCAGACACCTTGTTTGACTGCTGTAGAACAGCTCCAAGACAATCACTGGAAGCATCGGTATCTATCACAAATAGTCACCAAGGCGTGGGGTGAATGAGTAAGTCAGCGGAAGTCAACACTTCCTTTAATTGTTTCATTGCTAACTCACAATTGCCATTCCATTGAATAGGAGTTCCTCGCCAGGGGTTTCCTTCCAGAAGTCGATATAAGGGGCTGGCTGTCTTTGCAAAACCATGTATAAATCATCGATAGTACCCTGCAATATTCAGAAAACCGCGTACCTCCGAAATCGTGGTGCATGAGGGCCACTTCAAGATGGCTTCCACCTTCTTGGGATTTGGCCGAAGGCCTTCACCTGAAGTGATATGTCCCAGGTAAAGTATTGATGGGCAACCCCATTCACATTTTCTTTCATTTAGAATGAGGCCGTGCTTTTGGAACTTGCAGACTACACTCAGTACGTGCTTTATGTGCTCTTCTTCTGTCTTCGAGAACACAACAACGTTGTTACGAACTCTTGCCCTTATCATTTTTCCTATCACTTGACTATTCCCTTCTGCTGCTTCCATTCCATTGATTGACTCGTGACTTGTTTGTGATTAGGATCCGGTCAGATTCAGGTCTCGGCTCTTATCTTGCACCTACCCCATGATCGTACCATTGGTAGGTTTTATGACTTTTAGAATCCACTGACAATGTCAGAGTCCCGCGTGACTCCACGGAAACTACTAGTACTTTCGATACGACTCATAATACGATAAGCTCACTAGGACCCGTATCCTAGGATTGTGCCATGTGTTTGGCATAACCAAACACCGTGTACTTGTATATAAGTTGCATACTACCTAGCTTGTACGGTAGTTCTGACTTCTTGTGTAATACCACATCAGTACTCGCGAACCTGTCTTCGACTTGCCTTTGCGCTTAAGTCTCTTGCTCGCCTTCGTGCCTGAGCTCCATCTTCTCTGACTAAGGTCGATAAGCTCTAGAAGCTAGTTCGACTCTTATTCATCCCCGAACTGAGTCCTAACCGACTCGCTCTACCAGAACCCTTGACAGTTGACTTAGAAGTACACGTCATACTTAATGCCCCTGTGGTGGCGTTACATTAAGTCAGAACTCTCCCATCGTGGCTTCATCCAGCTGAAGTAGAACCAAGTTCAGCCCTGAATACATTGAACTCCTCCATAGCGACGAACTCTCAGACAAAGTTAAAGGATCGGCAGTCTGGAGAGAAAGTCAAGAGTATTCAGGATACTACATCTTTGAACCAAAAGAGAACACTTACAAGCCAATCCACTATCTGGAAGACAAATGGCTTTGGGCCTTCATCGAATATTCCAAGACTGAAGGACAGTGGTACACGTACAGACCTGTACCCAACGACCTAGGAGTAGGACCATTTGCATCAAAAGGGACAGGAATTGAAGTAGACCAGCCAGACTCCCCAAGTATTCCAGTACCCATTACCAACCTACCAGCATCATCGTTCCCCAGTACAACAATGTCACAAAGTCAAGCAAGTACGACCCTCACGGCAACAGGAGGGGGTGTCCCTGCCTCTGAAGGAGGAGCGCCATCCGGAGGGGGAGTCCCCGCTTCCAGAGGAGGTCCGCCACCTGGAGGGGGAGTTCCCGCTTCCGGAGGAGGTCCACCACCTGGTGGTGGTGGCGGTGGCAGTGGCGGTGGTGGTGGCGGTGCTGCCCCTGCACCAATAGTACCTGTGCCAGGAGGACATGGACGATTGGGAGGAAATCCACCCCCGCAATTTGATGGCAATAGGGAACAAAGTAAATCGTTCCTTAGAGCCTTCACTTTGTATCAAGGGATGAACCCCAATGTGGATCAGCTAGCCATCCCTTACCAACGGGCTATGACGTTCCTTTCTTACATCAGAGGACCGTTGGTAGATGATTGGGTTGATGAACAAGCACAGTGGCTAGAAGGACAGATTAACAATGGGGTGCTCCACAACGAAAATAATTTGTGGGACACGATCCATACGCGCTTTGTCCAGGCCTACACCGACACTGCGGAACAAACTAAAGCACGCAAAGCACTCCCAAACCTTACGATGAAGGGAGAAGACATTGATTCGTACATCACGCAGTTCCAGAACCTCGCTGGGAAGGCAGGGTACAACCTCGACGATCCTATCACACTTGACATGTTCCAAGACGGATTGCCGAATGCGTTAGTCATCAACGCTGTTCGATTCCAACACCCTATTAACTGGGAACAGTGGAAAGATGCCACAAGGCTACAACAGGCCGAGTACCTTGTCCTCAAGGAGCGACTTGGGAAAGGGGGAAAGCCGCGAAAGAGGGGGACTCACTCACAAGAACAGTGGGTACAGGCCCTCAGCAAAACACAAGACCCTAATGCCATGGACGTTGGACAAGCTCGAGCCAATGTCACAATCACAGACGCTGACAAGCTCCAGCTTCAAAAGGATGGCAAATGTTTTAGATGCTGTGAGAAAGGGCACATTGCGCGTAACTGTCCACAAAAGGGCGCACGCGCGGCTCTATCCACAACCACCTCATCAACTTCCACGACTTCAAGTGTACCAACTCCCACCATCTCTTCTGTCACCATACAGTCTAATCGCGTACTTTCGGTTGAAGAACAGGCGGATGCTCAGATCGCAGCGATGAAGGCACAGAGCCAGGAAGTGCACGATCTAATGGTGGAAAAGTTATTTGGAAGAGAGGATTTTCCCGACGCTTGAACCCGGCAGCCTGGGCTAGAGCACTCAATCTTAACGTGTACCATAGCAGATATCAATCAATGAGAGTCCCAGTCTTGTTCAAATCTGCACACGCGACGGCTGAACAACAAGTCCTGATAGACTCAGGAGTGACAGACAATTTTATTTGTTCAGCACTACTCAAACGACTTCAAATCTCAACACGAACCGCTGCTAATTCTATTTTTTTTTTTTTTTTTTTGGAGGAGCACTTTTATTCTGGTATCTAGCTTCTTTTTGTCTTAGTAGACGTCTAAATACCAGTAAATAAAGTGCTAAATAGCAGGAGATTTACCATCAGCCCTATTTAGCGCGCACGTAGCCGGGCTGAATGGTGACCGGAGGGTGAGGGAAAATGCGTTTACGCACGCCCCCCGGGTGTGGGGGGTAGTGTGGGGCTCAGACATTGGGCACCTTAGGTCAGGTGCTGCGTGGTCTCCTACCCACTAAAACCTCACGGGTATAGAGCCAGTCTGGTGGTGGCTCTGGGTGTATCATGTTTTTCCATGTGGCTGACACAAGGTTCTTTGTCGCTGGATCATGTTTGAGTCTTGTGGCGGTTATTTTGTCTATAGTGAGTCTCTTGTTTATTTGGCTAAGCCATCGTCTTTCCATTCCTTCTTCCATGTGTACTTTCTGCTGAATCGTTCTCTCGCACCTCATTACCCATATGAGGTAGGCCGACTCTGATATGAGGATTTGGAGTAGCCTGTTAGCCCCCTTTGCCTTGGTTCGGTTTCTTTCCTCTTCGTTCCCCCTGTCGTTTCCCTGCGTGTTCGGTATTGATAGTGAGCCGCATCCTAGTACTACTCCCAGGTTTGGGTTTGGCCAGAGTTCCTCAGCGTGAGGCCAGTATGTTCTGGCAAGGCTCCAGATTAGCCTTACCGTAGGCGTATTACACCCTGTTAGTATGTGTTCCATTGTTTCCTCTGTTTGGCATGTGGTACACCACTGACGGTGTTCGTGGTCCGGTATATTGTTCCAGAATTTTCCTATCATAAACGTCCCATGTATGGCTTTGTATATGAATTGCTGTATTATCGGTCTGATCGCTTTTTGTCTTATGTTCTTCCAGAGCGTTTTCGAGGTTTCTTTCAGGCCGTTAAACTGGGCAATGGCGGATCTTATTGCATCTATGTTTTCTTCGGAGGTTCGTCGCGGTGGTTTGGGGTTCCTGCTGCATATCCCTCTGTAGGCTCGTGCCTGTGTCATGGTCGCCAGCTTCGCCCCTTGCAGGTCGTAGTTCATTGGTATGTCCAGTACTAGTTTATCCATTTGTTCCTTCTCCGCCCCTGCTTTGGCTAGCACATCGCTCTCCTTGTTTCCTTGTGTGCCGTTATGGCCTTTAACCCATTCGAAGTGGGTTGTGGCTGTTCTGCGTTTAAGAAGGTACGCTGCCATTTTGAAGAAGGTTGCATTCTTTATTGCTATCCAACCGTTGTTTTCCCATTCGTTTAGGTGTTTTGTTAGACCGTTGATCACGTAGAGCGAGTCTGTTTTGATCAGCAGTGGCCAGAAGGTGGGTACCGCATTTATTGCTTTTATGACCGCAGCTAATTCTCCTATTTGGTTTGACTGGTGGGCTCCTGGGACTCGAATCGCCGCGTTGCGGTTGTCGTTGTGCCCCAGCCAGATGCCGCTGCTGCATCGGGCGTCCTGTTTACCGTTGTTGAAGCAGGCCCCATCTGTGTAGATTGTGATCCTGGGGTGATTGTGCGTTATGCCCATCGTATACAGGCGGGTAGCGGGGATCGTGGAGAGTCGTGTTGGGTCTGTGAAGACTCTGAAGCATTCCGCTAGGTCGTTTTTGTTTGTTATTGTCGGATTGAACAGGATTTCTCCATTGGTTTCTCTTGCTAACTCATTTTGTCTTTTCCTGTTTCGCGTTAGCGACAGGTTGTCATGGGGGTCCCCTGGAGCCAGAGGGTTTAGTTTGGGGGCGGTTCCCTGTATTCTTTCTGTCGCTTCTTTCACACATTGGTGCGGGTCTCTGCAGCCTTTGATTCGGTCTTCCACGCAATCGCTACATATGCACCCTGGGTTGGGTACGTGGAATCGTTCTCTTTGGTCGTTTCTCAGACGTGCTGATATCCTCATCAGGTCTGCTATGGTGTTCGCTTTATGTTTCGTTAGTAGGCACTTCGAGGCTGTGTTTGTCATGGGGCGTGTCCGTGCGTTTATGTGGTACCAGGCTGGTAGTCGGGCTCGTAGGTCCTGTGACAATTGTATAGCTGCAAGGTTCGTGTTGTGTTTCTTTGCAGCTTTGAGCATTCTCATGATATCCTGTCCTAGTTTCGACGCTCTGGCTCCCCGGGAAGGTGGTTTCCAGGATTGGAGGAAACAGTTTATTATCGCTATACCTGAGGTTCCGGGTGGTGCTGCTGCCACTATTATGAGGTCTGTGACTGTCGCCCAGGTGGGTCGATTTGGGGTAAAGTTGAGGTATTCTTTTAACCACATTAACTCGATTGCCTCGTTTCTTGCTCTGATGTTAAGGATTTTTAGGCCGCCTTCTTCGATTGGTCTGTATAGTGTTTCGAGCGCGATTCGTGGGTTATTTTCTTGGTCCCAGATGAGGTTTCGTATCATTTTTTCTATTGCTCTTTCCACGTGTGCCGGCATGCCTTGCGCCTTCGTGAGGAACTGTGTGTGGCCCCCGAGTATTGCTTGGATTATGAGTCTTTTGCCATAGAGGGTGGGGTGCGTGTTCCTCCATTTTTGTATCTTTGTTTTCATTTTGTCCAGTATGGGTTCCCAGGGCGCCGCGTCATCCACCTTATTCCCGATCCAGGCGCCTAGTATTCTTACGGCTTCACCATCATTGGCAATCCTTATGTTCTCTGCGAGGGGTCTGCTGTCTGCCTGGTTTATTTTCCTTGTATTAATGATACGTTGCCTGTGTTCTTCTGACCCGATTGGTATTATCTCTGTCTTTTCAATGTTAAATTTTGCTCCAGAGACGTTGCACCAGTCTCCAAGGATGTTTTCTGCATGGTCGAAGCGATCGTATTTACTCAGGAATAAATTTGTGTCGTCTGCGAACAGTGTGAGTTTGATGTTATGTTCTAGGCCCGGTATGGTAATTCCGTTTATGTGTTCGGATTGTCTTATGGAGCACGCTAGGGGTTCTATTGCTAAGTCAAATAAGGGACATGAGAGGGGGTCGCCTTGTCGAACACCCCTTGTCACTTTGAAGGGTTGACTAAGTACTCCATTGATTGCTACTCTTGTGTGTGCGTGTTCGTATAGGCTTTGGACCGTTTTAATGAAGATTGTCAGGATGTTAAACGCTGTCAGCGTTTCCCATAGGTAGTTGTGTTTGATCTTATCGTACGCTTTCTCTTGGTCCAGTGCGACTATTGCTCCATCCTCTTCCATGACCTCTGCATAGTTTAGGATCGTTTGTGCTAATCTGATGTGGTTGAAGATGGAGCGTTTCGGGATAAAGCCCGCTTGGTCTGTGTGGACAAGGTTCGGAACGTGTCTTAGTAGCTGTAGGGCCAGGACTTTGGTTAGCAGTTTGTAGTCTGTATTTAATAATGTGATCGGTTGGTAGTTGCATATTTCCGTCGGGTCCTTCTTTTTGAAGATGGGGCACATCCACCCTAGTGTGAAGTCTGATCGGGCATCCACTCCATGTTCCTGTATGTCTCGGAAGAGGATTGTGAGCGCTCGTACTATATTGAAGGCGCTTCCCCCAGATTTTTGTGCTTGTTCATATCTTTCGTCTAGTAGTTTCCAAAGTTCATACGGGCATCCATCCATGCCTGTTGCCGAGCTGTTCTTTGCTAGTTTCAGTGCTTTTTTTACATGTGATTTCTGGATCGTCCATGCTCGTCCGTCCCTTTGCGATCTGCGGAGTTTTTGTTCCTGTGGGATTACGTCAAGTTGTGCATGTATTCTATTCGCTTGTTCTGCTTCTCCTTGCTCTGATGATTCCCCTTCATGCTGTAGGTTCTCGTGGTAGTCTCTTGCGAGTTGCGCCATGCATTCTGTTTTTCGTTCGTATTGGGGCGGTTGTGAGTTCAGGATCTTGAGTTGTCATATTAGGTCTCTTGGTTTGCGTTCTTTACTCAGGTTGGACCATATACCCCCCAGTCGTTCTCCGTGATTGAGGAGTTTCGCGCCGAGCAGTTCTTTTTGGTTCTGTGCTTCAATTCTTTCCAGATGTGCTAGTTCGCTTGCGAGGTACGCTTCATTAGTTCTTACTGCGTCGTTATTATCTAGATCTGGGTTCCTCGCTATTTCCTCCAGGTCTTTTTGTAGGTTCCGTTTTCTCGCCGTGTGCTTCATGTGCTCTACCACCGCTAATTCTATCCAGATATGGAATGTGGATGGAACTCATAATCAAGATGGTGCCATCACACAATACACTGATCTTATGGTACGGACTGGAAAAGAGGAAAAGACACTCCGTTTCCTAGTAACGAATCTAGGAAGGGACGAAGTAATCTTGGGATACCCATGGTTCACGGCGTTCGAACCCAAGATCAGGTGGGGGGATGCTACACTTGATGAAGAGTGGCAGCCAGTCGTCATCACTAGCCTGCACTTGTCAGACAAAGCCACGCCCATGGAAGCCTCCATTCGGGCGTTGGAGATGTATGAACTTGACGAGGAAGCATGGGAACAGTTGATGGACGAGGAACAAGAGCCCCATATCACGTGGTTACGAAAAACCACTACGGCATCGGAATTAGCGCAACGAGAAGCAATGAAAAAACCCCAGCGTACATTCGAAGACATGGTACCTGAGGAATACCAACAACATGCCAAAGTATTCTCGGAAGAAGCTTCTAATCGTTTTCCCCCTGCGCGACCATGGGACCATGCTATCGATTTATTACCAAATGCCCCGACCACACTAGACTGCAAAGTTTATCCATTAGCACAAGATGAAGGAGTAGCGCTTACGGCGTTCCTTTCTGAACAATTGGAGAAAGGGTATATTCGAACGTTGAAATCACCCTATGCGTCCTCCTTCTTCTTTATAAAGAAAAAGGATGGGAAACTGAGACCGGTTCAAGACTACCGACACCTCAACGATATCACTGTACGAAACCAGTACCCCCTCCCCTTAATCCCAGAACTTATCAATCGAATACGGGGAGCACGTCTATACTCAAAACTGGATATTCGTTGGGGATATAACAATGTCCAAATCAAAGAAGGTGACGAATGGAAAGTGGCATTCAAAACTAACCAAGGACTCTTTGAACCCCTTGTAATGTACTTTGGGCTCACAAATTCGCCATCAACGTTCCAAGCAATGATGGACGATCTTTTCCGGGATCTCATCCTAACAGGTGAAGTGATTGTCTATATGGATGACATCCTAATTGCGACGATCGATGACCTGCAGCACCACCGAGCAATATTACACGAAGTACTACGTATCTGCAAAGAACATGACCTCTATGTTAAACCGGAGAAATGCGTGTTCGAAGTACGTCAAGTGGAGTACCTCGGACTTATAATAGGACACGGGACCGTTCAGATGGACCCAGTCAAAGTTCGAGGAATTCAGGAGTGGCAACCGCTGAAGAATCTCAAAGAAGTACGAGCCTTTTTGGGGTTCTGTAACTTCTACCAAAGATTTATCCGAGGATTCTCCGCTAAAGCATGACCGCTCCATGATTTAACAAAAAAGGAAGTCGCATGGCAATGGGGACAGAAGCAACAGGACGCATTTGATGCTATCAAATGTTGCATCGGCAACAAACCGGTACTTCTCTTTCCAGACCTAAAGAGACCATTTGAACTGGAAGTAGACGCGTTAAACGTAGCAATAGGGGCAGTGCTCAATCAAATAGGCCCTGATAACAAACTACACCCAATCGCGTTCCACTCAGAGTCACTGAGCCCAGCGGAACGCAACTACAACATCTACGATCGCAAACTACTAGCCATAGTGAAAGCACTACAGGCTTGGAGAATGTATTTAGCAGGATCCCCTCACAAAATCATCATTCATACTGATCATGCTAATCTCCAATACTGGAAAGAACCCAGGAAGATTAGTCAACGAGTGGCACGCGAGTTCCTAGAACTATCAGAATACAACTTTATTCTGAAACACGTCCCGGGATGTCGCAATGGCCGTGCGGACGCTTTATCTAGGAGGACGGATCATGGCACAGGGGAAGAAGACAACAACAATGTTATTGTTCTTCCCGCTGAACGATTTGCTCGTGCAACACAGGTGTCCATGCATGATATGGATATCTGGACCCAAATTTCGCAGAACCTCGACGAGAAAGATGTCTTACGATGGGTAGAGCCATATAACTTAAAGAAGTTAAATGGCCTCTGGTGGAAAGAAAACGCCCTTGTCGTTGTCGGGGACAACGATGTTAAGCGGGGGGTAATCACCTTTTTCCACGATACTCCAAGCATGGGACACCCCGGAATCGCTAACACCTACGAGCTTTTAAGACGAGATTACTGGTGGCCCAACATGCGAAAAGACGTAGAAGAATATGTCAAGGGATGTGCGACGTGTCAAGCCAATAAAATAAATCCTCATTGACAAAAACCACATCTATTCCCTATAACCACAGATCCTGACATGGAACCGTTCGAGGTCATCTCTATGGACTTTATCACAAAACTACCCCCATCCAAGGGTTACGACTCCATCCTTACCATCACTGATCACGATTGCTCGAAGGCAGCAATTTTCATACCGTGCAATGAGTCAATATCGGCCGAAGGGGTAGCGCAGTTATACCTCCAACATGTCTACCCTCATTATGGTATCCCGCGCAACCTTATCATGGAACGAGATCCCCGGTTTACGTCAGCCTTTATGAAAGGGCTGTGTGCAACACTAGGGATCCATCAAAACATTTCATCCGCTTACCACCCTCAAACAGATGGCCAGTCAGAACGGACAAACCAATGGCTCGAACAGTATCTCCGCCATTGGAGTAATGTACAACAAGACAATTGGGCAGAAGCACTGCCAGTGGCACAATTCGCTCATAACTCGTGGCCGAACGCGACTACGAAGCACTCTCCATTTTCCCTTATTATGGGTTGGGAACCGCGAACGACGTGGACCCCAAAACCCACGACATCTCCGTTCGTAGACCAGCAACTGGAAGAAATGGTCATCAGACGACAACACGCGCAGGACTGTATCAAACACGTGCAACAATTAATGATGAACCAAGGGAAGACCTGCTTTATTCCCTATCAAGAAGGAGCTCAAGTGTGGTTAGAAGGAACGAACCTCCGAACCTTTTATCCCACCGCAAAACTAGCACCTAAACAATATGGCCCCTTCCAAATCAAGAAGGTCTTATCAGACGTATCATATGAGTTGGAGTTACCGAAGACCTGGAAGATTCACCCTGTGTTTCATGCGAACCTCCTGACACCATATAAGGAGATGGAACTGCACGGGACAAACTTCACACAGCCTCCACCTGACCTTATCGAAGGAGAAGAAGAATTTGAAGTAGAGCGCATCCTACAATCAAGGTTGTATGGTCGAGGGCGTAAACTTCAATTCCTAGTCCAGTGGAAGGGATTTCCCATGAGTGACAGCTTGTGGGAACCCCTAGAAAATGTGTGACACTCATCTGACCTTATTGCCGACTTCTACCAGCACCACCCTACCGCCGATGGGGCTGGACGAAAGATATAAGAAGAGTACGAGGACTGGGAAGTACCACTACAACACCCCTTCGCTCTTCAACATGACCACCCCCATCGTCTCCATTGTTCCCCATCGCCGCCTATCCAAAATTATTCTCGAGAACCTTACTGTTCCCTCCCAAGAGGAAGGGCTACCCACCTTCTTGTGAACACCATGCACTCTGTACTCCATTATTAACGACAAATCCCCTATTCCCCTGCTAAAGTTAGCCACTGAGGCACTCAAAGCCTTACCACCATCACCATCGTCACCGCAGTCACCACCCCCACTCGAACCTACCCCCACAGTTCCCTCCCGAGCAATTCCCCAGGAATCATTCCCGGCAGGGTTAGATCACACATTCACACCTCCAGTCACCGTTGAAAAAGCAACCCCCGATCCCATGAGAGCCTTACTAGATGATGAAGACGAAGAAACCGACCCCGACTACCCCGGTATACCCTTTTTCCCAAACGATCTCATGCAACCAACCTTCTTCCCTCTTATGATTGGAGAAGAAGGGCAAAAGGAGGTCGCCAAGTACATTTACTACCGGAAGCACTATCAAGAATGTGTTGGAACTATGGGGAAGGGGCAGCCCAGCTACATTACACAGGTCTTCTTACGAACCGTCTATTCTAACCGACTACCACAAACGGTGACGGAAAACCAAATCGATCTTTTCCACCCTCACGATCCCTGGAGCCTCATTCTCAATGAAGTTCTTAACGAACTTCATGACCCAAGACTACATGCTGATGTCTTGCGATTATGGGAGTGTTTGACACGAAGGGACACCATTAAGACGCGCCGCGCTGACCTGAGGAGGTTGGAAGCGGAGGTGACCCGTAACCAGTTTAATCTGGACATGGAATTCGCAAGCGTACAAAAGCGGCTCCAATACACACGAGCAATTCCCCTTATTTCAGACAAGTACGCCAAACTCATGGCAAAACCCATTCGACCCCGACACGCTTCTGACTTGATGCCCCTTCCACCAAGGGTGGGAGGACCATGCGAGATGCCGCGACTACAAGGGGAAGGCAAGAGCAAGAAGCAGTCCAAGAAGTGTTTCGTGTGCAAGTCTGCTGACCATTTGATTGTGCAGTGTCCTCGTCGAATGATGATGTACGCATGTGCCTATTGTGGCAGCGACAGCCATGGCATTCAGTCGTGCCTTATTCGACAGGTGTCAGCTATGGCACCTCGACATGAAGAACCTTCCGACCGACCCCGCTGGTGTGGGAAGTGCCTTCGCTTCGATGCCAGACACAACGAAATTGACTGCCCCATGTACGAGCTATGCCGGAAGTGTGGAGAACGAGGTCGCCACCTATTTCTGCGGCGACACACTTGTCCTGTTCCTCGTAGCCCTACCCCTACTAACAACATTGACACTGACGTCTATGACTATGTTGGCAGTGACTAGTCAAAGTTGTGGCAACTTCGAATCTAACGGGGGGGTAATGTTACAAACTCTTGCCCTTATCATTTTTCCTATCACTTGACTATTCCCTTCTGCTGCTTCCATTCCATCGATTAACTCATGACTCGTTTGCAATTAGGATCCAGTCAGATTCAGGTCTCGGCTCTTATCTTGCACCTACCCCATGATCGTACCATTGGTAGGTTTTACGACTTTTAGAATCCGTTGACGACGTCAGAGTCCCGCGTGACTCCGCGGAAACTACTAGTACTTTCGATACGACTCATAATACGATAAGCTCACTAGGACCCGTATCCTAGGATTGTGCCATGTGTTTGGCATAACCAAACACCGTGTACTTGTATATAAGTTGCATACTACCTAGCTTGTACGGTAGTTCTGACTTCTTGTGTAATACCACATCAGTACTTGCGAACCCGTCTTCGACTTGCCTTTGCGCTTAAGTCTCTTGCTCGCCTTCGTGCCTGAGCTCTGTCTTCTCTGACTAAGGTCGATAAGCTCCAGAAGCTAGTTCAACTCTTATTCATCCCCGAACTGAGTCCTAACCGACTCACTCTACCAGAACCCTTGACAGTTGACTTAGAAGTACACGTCGTACTTAACGCCCCTGTGGTGGCGTTACAGACGTCGTCCAGATATACCATGGCGCAATGGTCAATGAAGTCCTTCAAAATATCGTTCATCATGCACTGGAAGGTGGCGGGTGCATTTGTGAGGCCAAAAGGCATTACGCGGAACTGGAAGTGACCATAACGACAGGTAAACACTGTTTTCTCTTTTGCGTGTTCAGCCAATCTTACCTGCCAATACCCACTTCTTAGGTCAAGACATGTGAAGTACTTCGCGCCTGCAAGATTGCGATAGCATTCGTCAATCCAGGGTAAGGGGTACGCATTCGATTTAGTGACTTTATTTAGGGCTCAATAGTTGACACAAATGCGTGACGTACTGTCTTTTTTTGGGACCGGGAGGAGGGGCGCCGACCATGGTGAGTCTGAAGGTTCAATCACGCCTTTGCTTTGTCCCTCTTCAATAAATTTCTTTATTGATTCATGTTCCACAGGGGTTAGTGGGCATCCATATTTTCGCACTGGTTTCGTGTCCCCCACGTCAATGTCATGTACCCACTTCCAAAGAGGTGGGAATCTGACTTTTTCTTTGAAGGCACCTGGTAAATTTTTCTTTGCAATGTCTTTAACTCGCTCACTAAAATTTTTAGCAACGACCTCTTCATGGTGAAGGGCCTCAAAGTGACACGGCCTTGGAGGCTTTGACCGGAAACGCCAGGCTAACTTGGCGAAGAGACTTGGTACGTGCGGTCTACTTTTGACAAACTTTGGCTCAATAACGAAGCACATTTGTTCCTCTGGATGTAATAATTCGTACGCGTCTCTATCCCATTTTGGGGTAGCATGGTGCCGTTTCAGCCAAGCGTGACCTAACAAGAGGTCATACCGGAACTGGGTGGAGCTTTCAAGGATATAGGCATAACACTGTGTTACACTTTCACGGCGTATGCCTGACTTAGGCGAGTTTTAGTGACGACACCAATGTAATGAGTATGTAACTTAGAAAGTATACAACTCAAGGCACTAAGACAGTACTTCGTGTCCTTAGGCCAACAATAATCGATGAGAAGATGAAGAGCAATGGATCTTCCTACTGCGAGAGGAGGGATACAAGTCGGAAGTGAAATTGAAGAAGACCAAGCTGAAGAGCCTTGGTCTCAATACGACGACTTATATACATATATCGAGGCAGCTTTAAAGCTCCTCTCCAATCCTTACAACGAATAGCAATACTACCTCACAGTCTATAAAGACATGTGATTCTACTGCTGACTGATACGATTAGTCCATGACACATATACTCTTACTAACCCGGTCATAAGTATTAGTAAGGTTCCGTTCCTTCTCGCAATCCGTATCATCACCCCCTTTTCAGTCACGACGTCCTCGACGTGATTCCGCACCTTCGATCCAACTAGCCATTTTTCTTCGATCCGGTCCAACGCTCCTGCCCTTTCAAGCCGCTTGAGACAGTGATCTTGATCCTTGTCAAGGTCAGCGAGAATTCCTTCCAATTCTACCAACCTAGCCTCCAATCGACTTGTCTCCTTCTGCAGGATTCGCAGGCGGTGTATCTCCGCGCATAAGGAGGGATCCTTGATATCCCTCACCGCCTTGTCGACCTTCTCCCGGTCTTCAAATGAAGCTCCGAAGACGATACAGTCTTCCTGAGCATACCGGGGTCGCGCACCATAGGTGTAGTGAGGGTGAGCATACAATGGTTTAGCGAAGGTTCTATCGGACTCATCGATGATTCCGATTACGATAGGGTTGGGGCCCATGATGACTTGTATGAATCGGGCCTGCCTCACTACTCCTCCTAGTTCGATAGGGAAATGCACGAAATTTACTCCTGTGTTGTGAACGAATCCTGGAGGTGCAAGACCCGCTTGATTTCGGCGAGACGGGCGTGCGTGGTGCGCATTCGGGGATAAGGAGAGTACATGTCCATGAGAGTGGACGTTTCCTCTACACATTGGGCTCCCGTCTGTATAGAGTAGATGCGGGGTTTCTTGCACACCTTCTTGGACTTCGGAGTGGTCGAGGAAGTCGTGGCGAATGGGGTAGAGGTCCTCATCTCCGCTTTCGTCGTCTGCTGGTCCCGGATCCTGCGAATTAACTGCCGTCTCTCCTCCAGCTTCGCTCTGCGCTTCTCCCCTGCATACCATATCTGTTCCTCCTTCCATTCCTGGGCCATCGCTTTCCATCTCTTCTGCTCCTCCTGTTGCTGTTTGTACTCGGAATACTGACGCTTGGACGAGTTCACCATCTGGGACAGCTCTGCAAAGTCCCACGATTTCGGCTCTTGTGAGGGGAATACTGGTGCAGACTTCTCGGGTGTTGGGGTTGACAACATGGTACCGTTCAGACTCGAGATCCGGTTCCACTGTTCCCCCACTGAGTTCTGGGAACTGTTGCATGACGGAGACCAACTCCTCATTGGTGATGGGAGCTGCGAGGGACTGGGGCTCCTGCTCGGCGGGATGATGGCAGGGGCGAAGTAAGATGAGGCAGAGGGGGAGGACATTGCATGTGAGAGTGGAGAAGAGGTAGCAGTGGTGTTTGCTGAAGAACTTAGCTCGTTGCGTCTCCTCCTTTTATCTTTCCTAGGAGCGGACTTAGAAGTTTCAAACTCCTTGATTGCTTCTTCGGCAAATATGTCTTCCCGGTTGACCCACTGATTCTCCGAGTCTGGATATCCCTTCCATTTGATCAGGTACTGATGTCGTTTTGCTCTGCCGAAATGCCGTTCATCTAGAACCTTCTCGACTTCATATTCTTCTTCCCCTTCCACAAGATCCGGTGGCGGTCGTGAGTAATTTGGTCCATGTATAAGTGTTTCTTTGTAAGGGGTGAGAAGATCGATGTGAAACACTGGATGGATGCTCCACTGCGTGGGAAGTTCCAATCGATAACTGTATGGGGACATCACCTGAGCAACCTTAAAAGGGCCATGTCGTTTAGCGGCTAACTTTGCAGCCGGTTGATTGATCCGTAGATTACGTCCTTCAAGCCACACTAGATCCCCTTCTTTAAACTTCGGGGTTTCCTTGTGTTTGACCCATGACTTTTGTGCCTTGATCATGAGTTCTTGGGCTTTTTGTCTGATCATCCCCATTTGTTGTAGACGTAATTGTACCTGAGGAATCGGTGATGGCCTATCAATCCAATCAGCGCGCGGATTATATCCCATTAGAATTGCAAATGGTGATTCCCTTGTGGTTTCATTAGGCCAATTATTGTGAACAAATTCCGCAATGGGAGATATTCGCTCCAATTGTTCTGTTGCTCATTGGTCCAGAATCGAAGGTATTGTTCTAGCCACTGGTTTGTTCTTTCCGATTGACCATCGGTCCGCGGATGATATGCCGTTGAGATGTTTTGTTCAATTCCTAGTATCTTGCATAGTTCCCTCATGAATTTTCCTGCAAATCGTGGATCTCTGTCGCTGATGACTTTGCTTGGTAATCCAAAACGGAGAAATACGTGCCGGGCATATAGTTTAGCCGTTCCTTCACCCGTGATTTCCTCGTTGCATGGTATAAATATTGACGCCTTGCTACAGTCATGATCCGTGACTGTTAATATGGTATCATACCCCTGGGACGTGGGAAGTTTGGTGATAAAATCGAGGGTGACAGTTTCAAACGGCATTGCTTCTGGTTTTGGATATATTGGTTGTATGGGCGCTCTGATGGGCCTGGTATTGATCTTGTGGCGTTGACATTCGGCGCATCCTTTGACATATTCTTTTATGTCATAATTCATTCCAGGCCACCAGTAATATCGTGCCACCAGTTCCGCTGTTCTCTTTATCCCGGGGTGTCCATATACAGGGGAGTCGTGATGAGCCTTGATTAGGGTTCCTCTTGCGTATAGTCCTCCCGTGACTACCCTTTTTCCATCTTTGTACCATGTCCCTTGTACTTTCTTCAATCGATGAGCATTTACCCATGAAGATAGTTTTTCCTGATCTTGACTGAACACGGGATCTTCAGGGTTCATGTCTCTTGGTTCTAGGACTTCAGTAATTCCGTTAGTCGATTCCATTGTCATTCCCCTAACGAATACTTGATCAGGAAGTACTATGACTCCTTCGTTATCTTGTTCTCCTTGATCATAATCGGGTCTTCGTGATAGGGCATCGGCTCGTCCATTGGCTTTTCCTTTGATATGGTGAATTTCAAAGTTGTATTCCGAAAGTTCCAAAACTTCCCTGGCTACTCGTCTGCTGATCTTCTGTGGAGAACGCCAGTATTGCAAATTTAGATGATCCGAGAATACTTTCACCTTATGGGGTGATCCTGCCAAATATGGTCTCCAATGCCGGAATGCTTTCACAATTGCCAATAGTTCCAGGTCATAGATGTCGTAATTTCGTTCTGCCTCATTGAGTGTGGCTGAATAATACCCGATAGGATGGCGTTTTTTGTCTTCCTTCCTTTGGAGTAATACTGCCCCTACTGCAAATCCTGATGCATCCACTTCCAATTCGAATGGTTCTTCCAAATTTGGGTGTGCCAGTACCGGTTCTTGGGTTACGAGGTCTTTAAGGGTTTGAAATGCCTTTTCTTGTTCCTCCGTCCATTGCCATTCTGTTTCCTTTTTGGTCAATTTGTTCAAAGGTTTGGCATGTGTGGCAAATCCTCGGATAAATGGTCGGTAAAAATTGCAAAAATCCCAAAAAAGATCGTACGTCCTTTACTTTATTGGGTCTAGGCCAATTTTTGATGCCTTCAATTTTTACAGGGTCCATGCATGTTACCCCCTTTTCAAGGATTACCCCCAGGTAATCCATCCGTGGCGCATGGAATGTACATTTTTCCAATTTGTAATAGAGATCGTGTTCCGCTGATACCCGTAGAACATCTTTGACAGCTTCAATATGATCCTGAAGATTGATGCCGATTTTTGTTGCTATTCCGATATCGTCCATATAAACCCGTATAGTTGTACCTCTTTGTTCATGTTTGGCGATTATGTCCCTGCATATGTAGTTCATCATTGTCTGGAACGTCGCCGGTGAATTGGTTAAGCCAAAAAACATAACTGTAGGTTCAAATAGACCGTATTGGGTTTTGAATGCTGCCTTTTCTTCGTCTCCTTCTTTGAGTCTTACGTTATTGTATCCCCATCGTACATCTAATTTGGTATAGATGTGGGCGTTACTAAGGTCCGATATAAGGTCTGAGATAAGGGGTAATGGATATTGATTTCGGATGGTGTAATCATTGATCTTCCAATAATCTTGCACTGGTCGCAACTTTTCCATCTTTCTTTTTGACGAAGAAGAAAGGTGATGCGTAAGGGGATTTCAATGGTTGGATATACCCCTTCTTTAGTTGTTCCGCCAGGAATTCCTTGAGTGCCTTATCCTCATCTTGTGTTTGAGGGTATATCTTGCAATCGATGGCGTCTGGTGTCCCCTTTTTGAATTCGATAGCATGATCCCATGGTCTAGATGGTGGAAATCGATAAGAAGCTTCCTCATTGAATAAGTGGGAAAATTCTTGATATTCCTTGGGTAGTTCCACTTTAGTGGAATATTGTTTTGCCGCTATTGCCAATTCCGTTGCCGTAGTTTTGATAGAACATTCTTGATCTAATTGTTTGACAATTTGATCTTTATCAATAATGGTTAGCGCTTTGGCAATTACTGATCCTTCCTTCTTTGGGTTAATAGATCGAAGTATTACAGGAAGGGCATCCTCTTGAATAGTGGTGTGTCTCCAGCTAACTTTTGGTTTGTATTGGGCTAACCAAGGATATCCTAGCACCATTTCTTCTTGTCCTGTATTTGTCACCAGGAACCGCATTTCCTTGTGAATTCCTTTAGTTTGCACATCGAGATCCACACAATGAGTAATACGCCCCGCTTTGTTTTCCGTATTATCAATATTCCATATTTTGCGGGGTCTTTCCAATCGTTTCATTCCTAACCCCATTCGTTTGGCAAATGAAGGTTTGATGAAATTGTCGGTTGCCCCTGAGTCCACAAGGACTCTGATGTCGGCCTTTGAGTAATTCGTTCTTATCGAAACTGGAATTTGCATAGATCGATAGCGTGTGATGATAACAGAATTACAATTGACCGCCCTCACCCAGGCCGATGGGTTCAGGCGTCCTGAAAACCCTCTTTCGTCCATAGATCCTTTAAGATCCGGTCTTTAGCTCCATCCCCCAATTCCACTACTTGACTCATCCAATAATGAGCCTGTTCTTCTTCCGTCATTCCAGATATCGTGCTTCGTATTGTCACTGGTTCGGTATCCGTGGATCAGTTTTGACTATTTTGACCTTGTCCTCGTGCTTGATAACAATTGCAGCTAATATGTCCTTTTTTTCCACAATTGTAACACGTGATGTCCCTTCCATTTGGTCTTTCTCCTCGACCTCTTCCCCGGCTGGGCGGGGAGTAAGGTGGCTGTGTGTAATCAATTTCTTCTGATCCAGCCAACCGTGCTCGACTCCTGTCAGCTGACATATCCATCGCATTTGGATTGGGAAGATTTCCAGGCATGGTTCCTCTGGTTGTAAATCCATGTGGTTTCGGGACTTGACCTTTATGGGCGTCCAGCTTTGCCCTTATATGGATGTATTGCTGCTGTCGGCGTCTGACTGCATCCTTCCATTCTTCAAATGTTTGTGGGTCATCCATTTGGAATACCTTTTCAAACAAAGGTCGTGGTAATCCATCGGTGAACAAATCAATAGTTTGAACGGAACTTAACCGGTATCCCGCTTGTCACGCCAGAGTTTCAAACTCCATGATATATGTGTCGAGATCTCCTTCCTTCATTTTTAGACCCCGTTTCAGCATTCCTTGTGCTTGCTCCCTTTCGAGGGTATTTGCAAATCTTCTTCTGAATGCTCTTTCAGTTTCGACCCACAAGTCTGGTGTTTGTTCGGGTACTCCGCCGGTTACTTGCCGATTGAGCCATTGGCTCATGCTCATAACCCATTCGTTTACTGCTTTTCCTTGAATATACGTGAGAAATAGCATCAATCGTCGGTAAGCATTGATCATGATGGGGTTGTTATTGTTTACTCCCCAGTATAGTGACCATTGAGTTATAAACTCATCCGCTTTGAGTCGATCTCCTGTAAATATTTGTGGAGCATTTCCAATAAACTTGTCCGATTGATGACCGGGTGCGCCTGCAGGCGGTATCCCTCCTGGGAATCCCCCTCCTGGAGGTCCACCTCCTGGGAATCCACCTCCTGGGAATCCACCTCCTGGGAATCCACCTCCTGGGAATCCGCCTCCTCCATTGGGAAGTCTTCTTCTTTCAGGGGGTCTTCCTCCTTCAGGGGGTCCTCCTCCTCCTTCAGAGGGAGGATCAGGACGGTCGGATCCTATTGCTTGATATAGTGCAATGTCGTCTGCCGTCATTACGTGTCCCATTTCCGGATTGATGAACATTTGTTCATTTGGTTCCTCGATTCGCTCCCTAACAGGTTCTTGCATGGTTTCAGTGGCCATTATTTGAATTCTTTTGGGTTCTTCCACTATTTGAATTTGATTTGTGAGTTCCGCGATTTGTTCAATGGCTTCTTCCTGTTCTTCATCTTCGTCACCTTCTTCTCCTGATTCTTCGGTCTCTTGACTAGCTTCGCTTGGAGCCGGAGTCCAGGAATTTGTAGAATGAGTTTCCTCTGGTGCACCGTCGATGGGTCCCCACTCTGATCGAATTACTACTTCGTTTGTGTGAATATCACAACGTAAATTGCCCTCAGCAGGTGCAACTACTTCCCAATTGTTACCCCTAGGGTTTTCTCTGATACGAGTCCAGCAAATTGCTTCAAAATTGAATTCAACTGGACACCACCAATTTGGTCTTGAAGTGTCTACATAATACCCTTCAGGTCCCACGTTCATCCTCCACCTTGCAGCCTTGAGGTATCTGGTGGGTACGTTCCTTGCTCCTCTTCGTTCTATGTAGTAGGGTTGAAAGTTAACCCAGCGTTCTGCGGTTGTCGGAAAGGTCGCCACGGTTGTAGAGCTTGGTCTTAATGTTATGCTTTCACGGCGTATGCCTGACTTAGGCGAGTTTTAGTGACGACACCAACGTAATGAGTATGTAACTTAGAAAAGTATACAACTCAAGGCACTAAGACAATACTTCGTGTCCTTAGGCCAACGATGATTGATGAGAAGATGAAGAGCAATGGATCTTCCTACTGCGAGAGGAGGGATACAAGTCGGAAGTGAAATTGAAGAAGACCAAGCTGAAGAGCCTTGGTCTCAATACGACGACTTATATACATATATCGAGGCAGCTTTAAAGCTCCTCTCCAATCCGTACAACGAATAGCAATACTACCTCACAGTCTATAAAGACATGTGATTCTACTGCTGACTGATACGATAAGTCCATGACACATATACTCTTACTAACCTGGTCATAAGTATTAGTAAGGTTCCATTCTTCTCGCATTCCGTATCACACTGCGTAAGCATGCCTCCAATTTTGAGCGTGAATGCCGCAAATGCTGATGTTGTTGTACTTCCAGCTCCCACTATCTCTCGGACAGTGATCAAGTATGGAATGTGGTCAAAAGAGCGGGGCGCGACACTCTTCTGGATGCAAGTGTTTCCTTCAGATGAGTTGATTGCCCTTGGGTAAGTTCAACATGATTCTCACCACTCTTATCTTCACACTGAGATCTTTGCGTAGTAAAATACTCGGTCTTGATATTGAAAGTCTACGCAACAACTACGATTCATGGGGCCCTTTGGCACGCGTCTGCATCAGGTTGACGAAGGCACCCACGCGTGTTCAGGGTTATGAAAAATCTGTGGTTGAAGCTGCGACTGAGCTCACCATGAAGCACAACGATTTCGCTGATTTCACAACATCGGCGACAAACAAACTCTTTATCGTAGGGCCAATATCTCCTAGTCGAAGGCAAGAGTCAACCGTGGAATTTGGAACGAATTGCCTCCGTGGAATTGTCGCACGCGCCTATGCCAAGTGCGACCACGCCCAGCGGCTGAGTTTTTACAAGGCAATCCGCGGACACCCGTTGTTCAGCTCACCAGTAGGTCAAATGTTCGAGATTTACGTCCTCCTGTGGTTCTGGCACTCTCGAGCTGGGGAAATTCTTCCATGTACTGGCGCTGTGGCCACCTCGCCCCATCTTGAAATCCCGGCGTGTCCAGGGAACCTGGAGTTTTTCTCCAAGCTGGAGGAACTGAAGGAGGTTAAAGAGCCCGAACGTCCGATATGTTGGGTTCCCACTTTGTGAACGTTCCCCAGTCTTGGAGCCTTTGTCCTCACCAACGACACTGTCATCACAGTTCAGATGACCATCTCTCGCAGTCACAGCGCAAAGGAACTTGGGTTCAAGCGCGTCTTTGGCAATCTTCCCTCTGAGTTACTAACTAAGCGGCCTCGACGTTGCCATGTATTTATCACGGATACGGATGACTACGCCAAATCGTTGCGAGAGCAGAATCTGACGAAAATCCCAAAGGGAACTTTTGTCTACTCTGCGGTTATTGACATCAACGAGTTGGATTCGATCGTAACTGAAATGCGGGTGGACACACTGGAGGAAGCGAGAGTAAGTTTGTACTGGTTATATGTGATTTTGTATTAACTGAAACTTTCAGGCGTCTCCATCTGATGACCCGGGGATGATGGATACGAATGAGGATTACGAATGATACGGCTGAGGGGAGCCTGTAGTTTGACCGGTATGACTTTTTGACTTGCGATGACTGCATTTACATTACTTGTTCACGATCGCTTTCGTGTGTCGGCGTCGCTGTTTCTGCATTATGAGTGTTTCCACGTATACGAGAACTACGAGAACTATTGCCATGCGGCTACATATGAGGCCGCAGTACGAGCAAATGTCCTTTCAAATCCCGCATTCCTTCATTTCCACCATTGGGCGGCACTTGAATGTGTTTGTGTCTGTCATTTCCTTGACGTCCCAACCTCGCAGAACAAGCTCGGCCCATTATCAGAACCAATGTGGCACCAGAGTGCATTTGGGTCTATCATTTCCTTGCTAGTGTACGGATTTGTACATTCTGCCGTACCCGCTCCAAGATCCGCTCTCTTTCGGCACCACGCCCATGACTAAGTTACATATGAGTTTCCCTGCAAGGTCCATGGTCTGTGTCACCCTGTATCATGTTGATAGGTGTAGCGACGATCGTTGGAGCCGGCGATCCCCCCCTTGGATGCATGCCTATCATATCTATCTATGGCCAAGTGATTCACGAGTGAGACCCCCACCGCTTGTGTATGCATATATGCCATCTCTTCATACAACTCCCCCTTCTGACACAATCCTTATGGCTTCCCAGGAATTGCCACCACAAACCATCACCAATACCTCCAAGGACCACTTCTGGCAACGTTTCTCGGGGAGGAACAGGCGCAAGGTGGATTAGTGGGAGAGTGCCAAAGCCATATTCTTCGCTTCCTGTGAGCCAACAAAAGAAGTTCTGCCCACCTTACCGTAATTGGGACGCATACTACGCAGGAACCAACTTATGGCTCGTCTTCATTCCTTTCGCCTGGGTGTCTTTCATTAAACACTGGGGGGATCGCACCACTTTTGCATGTATGTCTTGGAGATGCCTTCTTTCCGAGTTGATGGTTTATTTATTCTTCCAGTCTGTTTCCTTGCTATCGTACCACTCCAAATGTTCTTCCACTGGGGCGGAGAGCAGCTGGCACTGCGGGAGGGACCTAGGCAACTTTATCGTGATCACGCTGAACAAGTATGCCTGAGTCTCCTGAGTTTGACTCACCGGTCGTATTGCTCAAGCACGCTGACACTCGGCCCTTAGCATCGTGGAGGCCTCTCTCACAATTGTCCTTCTTTTTAGATGCGAGTACGTATCTAGTCTCCTACACATGCGGGGCAGACCATGACTGACTGTCTTTTGCAGTCTCAGACTTCTGCAGTCCACAATTACTGGTGAGTTATCCGGGTTACCCGCCATGGGATCAATGCCTCATAACGAGCTGATCGACCCAGGCGTCGTCTTGCTTCACCTGCTACTCATCCCGGGTACTGCGTTCCTCACCGATGGTGCCAGAATATGGGAACAACAAACTGCATCCCCACCGCTCTCAGTTGAATCACACGCTCCTCACAGTCGGGTGGGTTCATTCTTTTCGTCGTGATAAGTCTCAGACAGGGACGACAAGATGCTGATAACCCAGGCAGTGACTTAGCGCTCACCATTCCAGCCACAATCTTTGTGGCATTTGATACTGATAACAACAACGGTTCCGAAGTTGCCACAGGCCCCTCTGACACTCTGAGTGACAACCTTCTCCGCATCAGTTGTGGCTTTGCTGTCATCCTCCTTGTCATGTGCGCCTCTTCTCTTTTTTTCTTAACAAAGCGCCCTGGCAAGTCATCCTGATGTCTACTTTGGCTTGCAGCTATGTCGGTTCGTGTTTCTGTTTCTACCTACACAACCCTCCGGGCGCGAACAATGCATTCACGACCCGTCCTGAAATCCCACTGGAGGTGCTGCGCAGGGAGCAGGAGCTCGAAGAGGCAGAGCCAGAGGTGAACCCCTGGGCATGTCTCATTTTGCTGGCAATCACCGTAGCGCTCATGGGCGTCACGGTGGAATTTGTGCATCATCCCCTCCTTTCCACTCTTCATCCAAATGTTCCAAATACCCCCCCCCCCCACTGGTAGCTCGTTGACAGCTTATCATTCGTGCGTGAACGGTTCAGCATCGAAGAGGAGTGCTTTTTTTTTTCTTCTCATTGTGCATGGATATTACCCTGCATACTCACCACGCGAGCTTTTTTCTTTTTTTTGTAGGTGGTTCGGCATCGTCCTCCTCCCAATGGTGTCATTCTCAGTCGATGCTATCATAACCATCACCTTTTTCATCCGTCAGTCACTAAAGGCATTCTTCCGCACAGCGCTGCCCCCCGAGAGTCTCACCAAGGCACGCACGATTGACATGAGTATCCAGTTCCTGCTCTTCTGGTTGCTGGTTGTAATGCCCCTCGGCTGGTGGACCAACAGGACCATGTTAATGCTCTTCGGTAAGCGCCACAACACCCCAGCAACTCTCCTTCCCCGTACTAAGGAAAACGCACAGATCTATTTGAAGTCGTGCTCCTCGTTGGTGCGTGCTTCCTTGTGAACTATGTCACGGCCGATGCCAAGACCAATTGGGCAGAGGGCACCATCCTCATTGCATTTTACAGCTGGCAGGTTAGACTATCAATGGAGCCAGTCACTGCTTGCACAGACGACCACGACCCCTAGATGAAAACCAAAAAACGTAGTAGCAGATTTTCTACGCATCTACGGATCGGATCGGACGAACCAAAGAGTGGGCTCCCTTCATGTCTTTCTACATCAATATGTGACTCAATACTCTCCACTCACCCCTCTTCCATGACTCCTGCTTCTTTCCAATCCTTCACTGTCTTTAACTCGTCTATCCCAAGTTTCTGTTCCGTGAATGGTGTTTTTTGGGGGCAGACGTGTGTTCGGAATGTCGAATCGCCGTTCAAGTCAGTATTTATCGATTACACATGCGAATGTATGGTGGTGGCTACTACAGTGTCGAGTAGATGGCCAGCGGTATGTCACCACTGTGTTTGGGCGGATGTATATGCATAGGTGGCCGATTATGATCAAGTACGAGTACGAGTTTACCCACCCTCTCCCCGGTTAGTTTCAATTTCGACTACGAGAAAAACATATCACGGTGTATGTAGTCAGCGCTAGTCAGCATTCAGGCCCATAACCTTCACTCGTCCTTCCATTCATTGACTACACCACGAAAAAAGTACTTGAACTTCCGCATGGGCCGAAACAATTACTACTGAAATAGAACATAGAGTGAAATTCTGTGCTGTATGACCCCTTTCCGATACGCAAACGTTTCGTGTCAACTTAAACCCTCACACCCGCGCTCACTACAGGGCAAGCAAGGTTTCAGTCGACGAAGTCGACACCTAGTTGGCAGACGTTAGGTAATTCTCACCTGCTGATCAGCGACTTGGATGTCTTCAAAGATCATAACACTCTCGAAAGCCAAAATAAAAAAGACGTCTCCTCAGGTCAACACAGAGCGCACCTCAGAGCCGATATCAGTGTCCAGTCCCGAAGCAGAGGACGTTCACTTGTATGGCTTCTCCACCGACGAGGACTCGGATTTCTCGGACGATGATCTGGATGTCGTCGATGGGGGGGCCGTCGTCGACGTGGGCTCTCTTCCCACTATTTCTCGGGATGATGCGATGGTGAGAAGGAAACTCGAAAAGGCGAAACAGGAGCCTGTACGTGTCATCGATTCCCACTCGAGAGACAGCGCTTACCGATGCCCTTAGGCGACAGAAACTGGCGTGATTTATCTTGGTCGGATCCCCCATGGCTTCTACGAAGATCAGATGCGCGCATACTTTTCACAGTTTGGTGATATATCGCGCTTGCGACTCTCGCGTAATAAAAAGGTGCGTCTGCTGCTCTAGCACCCTTATATGATGTGTGGTAAAACGACACACAGACAGGCCGAAGTAAACACTACGGGTTTATCGAGTTCGTGTCAGGGCCAGTCGCTCAGATCGTCGCAGAGACGATGGACAATTATCTACTTATGGGCCATATTCTGACGTGCAAGGTCGTGCTAAAGGATGAAGTGCACCCAGAACTATGGGCTGGTGTAAACCGCAAGTGGCGTGTGGTGCCTACGTATCGCCTCTCACAGGCACAGCATAATAAGGTCAGTTCGTTTGTACTTATCTCGGCGGAGACACTCTGATTCGGCGCTCGTAGCCTCGAAGCGAGGGGCAGCAACGGGCTGCAGAAAAGCGTCTTCTTAGCAGACAAGCGAGCCGGAAACGGAGACTTGCAGAGGCAGGGATTATGTATAACTTTGACAAAGTAGGATATGTGAGTACTGTAGTTCCTTGCGCTTCATAAGGGATGATAAGGCCTTTTTGTTTTGTAGAAAAGGTCTCATGGCGCTCATGACCAACCGTTTTGAGCGCGACGTAAGACCTCATGATCGCCTAAACAATCGACACCCAGGGTACGAATACATATCACCCAGGTATATTAACACTCGTGATGCTGCCAGAGCTGGCAATGGTACGGACGTCGGTTTTTCTGTTGTGCTCACAGATTTTACGATAGCACAATCCGACGCCAATAACCCGTGCCACTACATTGGGTCAACAAGAGCATATATTGTGGATACCTACATTTCATTTAAACGGAAGAGCTACAGTATAAGGATACCCAAGACCCCTCAGGGCGTCAGAGAAGGTGACTAGGCGTTAGACAAGACCTCACCTGTGGACAACGCCGTTTCGCATCTCACTGGGGGCGAACGGTCAGAATGTGGCAACGGATGTGGGACAGGCTGTCGGTTCACCATGGGCATGGATAAACCCTCGTTGCTGCCCGCGTGAAGGCTCTTCTAGCGACTGGTCTATGGTTTCGTCCAACAACAACGATACGATGCCGGTCAACGAGACCCGCAAATATTCCGAGACTAGAGCGACGGTCAATTCAACACTCGTGGTAAAAGAAAGAAGGAACGCCTGGTTACATCGCCCGTAGTGTCGTGTCGGATTTGCGCACCTTGAAGAAGTCGATCTGGGAGACGACGGCCCCGGGCTTACCACTCGCCGCCGCAATACCATGTGTAGTTGAGCGGTATCGCATGGGAAAAATCTCACCAGGGACGATAAAAGTGACAAGTTAGGCACGAAATTTGTGAAGAAATTCGCCAGACAGTGCAACGCGATGAAGACCTTGGTCTCAGATTCCTGATCAGGATCGGGGCTAGGACCAGGGTAGATGCCAGTTGTCCAGAACATCTCCGATGAACACTTCAAGCCAGATCCGATAAACGGCCACCCTACAGATGATTGCAAAGTAGCCTGGCAAAAGTCCCGCCAGTGAAACAACCAGGTTGCCCTCGGCGACGTTGTGCAATGTCTCGTATATCTGGGTCCAGGGTCTGCGAGCTCAGTCTCTCGATTTGATCATCAATCTTTGCTCGCGTGAGGACTTCCGATGTCGGAATCGTTGTAAAGCTGAGACCATGGCCGTAGAACGCAACCTGGACAGTATACGTTAGCTATTCATGACCAGAATAAACTCGAGCAAATGACTCGCATCGACGAATATGCCACCCCAATGAGAAGTCGAAGATTAGGCCACTGTCCAATGTGGGCCATAAATCTATCAGCAAAATAAAAAGGAAATTATCGGCACCTATAAGCACTTGCAGGCCGACACATATACCGCAAGCAGTCCAGGCCAGACGGGAATTGGGAGCGCTCACAGTGTTGTCGTTTCATAATTCATTGTACATATTATAATTAGGTGCCGACTTTGTCGACGACGACCTTGCTAAAAAGGAGGGGCTAGAGAGGCAGTGTTGACTGAAAATGTGGATGCATGAGGGGAGCGTACGCAGAGGCATACGACTCAACGTACAGGTGTGCGTGTGTTCAAGTGGGAGTGCGTGGAAATAGGATATCGTGTTGGAGGAAAAAGAAGGGGTTAAATATGCGAAAGCGGGTTTTAGAGGTGTTGGGGGTGGGGCGACGCATGGGGAGGAAAGAAGCCAGTTCAACATAGTCTGTTTGGTCAGTACTTTCATGTAAAATGGTGAAATGAGTACGAAAAAGCCACGCACTGTCGTATGTCACCTACATGTGTTGATTACAGTAAAGTACTGTAAGTTGACGAGAACTGCCACAATCGTCACGAACTGATCGTCTTTGTACATATTTACAATTTACACAGTTTTATCTAACCAGATCCACCGATTCGACAGGCGCGCGCACTGCATACAAGCCACCACCGCGACAGCCACGGCCCAATAGCAGGATGAACAATCCTCATGCAGAACGCCAAGCTGTTCTCCTGGAACGTATCACCAAAAATGCCGTGAGCATTATACACCTTTTCAGAGGATGTCGCTCAAGTGACATGCATTCCAGGAAAAGTGTACAGAACTCATTCTAGAACTGAACCATTGTGTTGAGGTTTGCCCTTATGCTCGTCGGTGCTAGAATATGTTCCCATCGCATGGCCTCCTTTAGGAAATCATTCAAGCGAACGCCTACGTCAAGCTTGCAGCTCTTCTGGCAACAAAATACAGTAGGAATGCACAGTACAATCTAGAGGTGACTCCTGCTACGGGCAGTGAAGTTCATCAAACTTCAGATCTCGTGGGAAGTTCATAGTTAATACCTGACTTGTATAGTTCACATAGCTTCGACTCGGATCGTGTCGCCGCTCTGTATTTCTCTGTCTACACAATCAAAACCCATATGTGGTCACATGATCGCACACGAGAGTCATGTACCAACTCGACTCCCTTTTACAGTAAGACTTCAGAGTACAAGTCAATTGTTGCACCTGAAGACATTCGTATCACGAAGCAACCTGGGCTGACAATCGACACTTTCTCTCGGTCTGAAAGTATGATTTTCTACAATTCTGCTGAAGTTAGGTTCGGTTCGATTCAGGGTTCACATGTATCCACAACGGGCGCATATGTATTCATGTCGAGCCTCCAAGTCATACCTACGAGCGATCGCGACAAGAATAATCCATTCACCTAGGGTGACCGTACAGGTGTCGCCAGTCATGCGTTAAGGTCGCTACCATAGTCAGTCGTATAGCCTGAGACCTTGCCCGAGAGCGAGCTTACGGGGGTAGCAAAACGATTATATATGTCATCGATTTGATAGTGTAACCGTTTGACAACCCCACGACATTACTAGACCCCCGTCTTCGCGTTGCGAATCCGAGTCGTCGTCTCGACACGAATACGCTCCTCGCTCCTCATCTTCGAATCGCCCTTAGGCTCGAGGCCTCGCGTGCTTCAAGCATCTATTCTAGGCTCCCTAGCACTCGAGTTTGGTTCTTCTATCGAACTCCACTGCCGGTACGATATGGATATGCCTGCCTGTAACAAGGCCATGATGAGCTCTTATCTAGTAGTATGTTACACTACATGTACACTTTAGACCTCCTAAAAAAACCGTGGATTACTGTAGCGGTTCTATCTAGGTATCAATACAAGTAGACCAACTGCGTCCATGCACGAAATTAGAAAGATCAATGCGGGTTTCATGTTCTCCGGAAATCCAGATATTACCCGGGCGGTGAAGATGTGCCCTATGTATCAACGGGATCCACATTAATAGTTCACCTTTACTACCACATATCGAATCATCGTTGTTGATCGTGGAGTGGTCAGTGAAGTCGACGTCTGTTAAAGTTTCCGTCTTCCCTATTGTAGCATTCAACATACGAATTGTTCGATCGGAAGGGCCTGAGACAAACGCTGGCCATCTGGCGAGAATGCCAACAGACAAGACCCAATCCGTGTGTCCAGTAAATGGGCCTGTCACTGTCTCTCCCGTCGTGGCGTCCCGCACACGGATTATTCGATCCTCTAAGCCTGGGATGATGCGTTGGCTATCTGGCGAGAATCCTACCCGTGTGTCCAATAAATGGGACTGCCACTGTCTCTCCCGTCGTAGCGTTCCACACACGAATTGTTCCATCGGAAGAGCCTGAGACGATGCGCTGGCCATCTGGTGAGAGTGCGATGGAAGTGTTTTATATCCCCCCCCTGATACCGGCGCATTTCCTTCTCGCTGACGGGCACGTGGCTCAGCCCTTTATTTTTTCACCATGGTCTTCATGGCCGTCACGACTTACGCCCCCCTTGACATCGCCTTCGCCATCTCGAGCACACTGGAGCTGGGAAACCCTCCCTCTATTTTATCGCCTTCTTCGTGCTCACATCTTGATGGCCTGGCGCGTCCGTTTTCTTCCTTCCGGTCCTGCGTCATCGTCGATACCAGACGTCATCATGGCGCAGCGTGGCGTTGCTGTATTTCGTCCTGATTGCCCGGATCGGTCATCGCCCCCGTCCTGTGCGACCCTGCGCCATTTGATATATTAGCGCTTACTGGCTTGCTCCTCGCCTGGAGTGTATCACTGAAGATACGGGCCTTTCAACCCACGCTATATTCCTCCGTTGTTGCGCACCAAAAATCATCGATGATGATGCATATTTCTCGCATTGAGTTCTGCAGGCTTGTTGTCTCTTTGTTATGTGTATGTGCGTTATGTCCCACTATCGGCAACGATACTCGCTTTGGTTCCCTTAGCTATGATGCCTCGATTGTGTCGGTACGACTTATTTCAAAGCTTACTCATACATACTCGATTCCGCACAAAGGGAAGATGAAAGGTACATCGGAAGAGGCGCAAAACGAGGTAAAAGGTTTAGAAAACGAGAAGAAAAAAGAAATGGGAAAAAGAGCGTGTAAGCGGCACCGCCTTGCGAGGTTGATTGTGCAAGCACACTGGCAAAGTCACACCCGTCGTAGGTTACAAGTTATATGTATACCACGAGCACCCCATTATTTAATTCATAAGTGTCGTCCGAAAACAAAAGTACAAACAGTGTATGTCATTTTAGGGTAAGTCATATCTCGACCTCAAAAGCCGGCCATACGTCCACTACTAGCAATGTTAGAACGCGCGGCTACCGCAGCTCTATGGATGCGCTCCTCACGCATCCGGCTCTGCCCTGGCGCTCCGTTCAGCAAGCTGATGAGTTTGCGCCGCTCGGCCGCCTGGCTTGGGTCCTCGTACACCGCTTGCAGGCCCGAGCTCGTGCTGTCGTCCAGCGCGGCATTCGAGTTTGGATTCCCGTTCTCGGGATCATCCCCAAAGGCAAATGACGTAGTATACATAGATACGGGCGGGGGATGGATGTTACAAACGCCGGCGTCGATCCCCATGCTGATACCGGTGTCGGCATCTCCGGTGTCTGGCTGAAAAAGCGAATGCGGCTGTGAAGCATTAATAGGTGGTTCATGAAGTACGAAAGGATGGGATAGAGTAGGGTAGCGGCTATCGGTCAGTTGGACTCACCTTCGATCGTGGCCGTGCACGCTTCCGTCGTGGTGGCGGTTCCTCATGCTCCCCGGTCAACATGGCGCCAACGCTGCGCTTGCCGAGTAAATTGGAGATGCTCTCATGCAGCGCTCGTGCAGCCGGGTCCGTCTGGTCTGATGGCATCCTCAACGGCGACGGGGTGTTGGATGACGGTATACGTGGGGCTGCCTCATCATCTTCTGTATAACTTCTTGGCGCAGGTACCGGTCCCGAGGAGTTATTGGATGGGCCGCTCGTATGTGCAGAGAGTGAGAACGAGTGTAGTGGTGGGGTACCCGAAGGACTCGAAACGGGGGGAAGTGTCGGTGAGGAACTCGGGACAACTTCATCCCGATCGGCGAGTAGACTAGGCCGACCAAAGGACAACTCTTGGTTGGCGGGGTCTGCATCTGGCTGCGTAGGTTGCAATGGCGGCGTGTGTGCAAGTGGCGATTTCTGGGGTAAAATTGTCGTCTGCTCCGCCCGCGCTAAGTCGGTCACCTTTGCAGCTTCGCAACAGGGTCAATATTCTGAAGGCCATGAGAAACGCCGAACATACGAATTATTGTGTGCCTCGTGTCAACGTCCGGCAGACGCGAATCTGGCACGAGAAACATCTCAGGTAAGGGCAGTGCACCCGTTCTTGCGATATGCGAAAGCCAGAGCATGTCAACCACCGGCGTACCCCATGCCCGTGCTCTCGTGTACTTCGGACCCGTCGCACCTGGACACAACAGATGGGTCGTCGAGCGACTGAATGCTGGCGCATGGATTATCCCTACCACAGTTCGACAGTTCAAACACTATGCGAGAAGTAAGGCGAGGGTGGTCATTACCTAGTGCCCGAGCGAGACGCTTGACCCACATATCCTCAGCAAGGTCAAGTCCTGATGGACTAAGGACTACGCTAGTGAGATGAATCGTGTGTGGAAGTGGCGAGAAGGAGGGGTGCTCCTCCACGGAGCATATCCGCTCGCGTGAGAGGCAACCTTCGAGCCAGCATTCAGTACGATAGCGCGGCTTGAGTGTAGCATCTGCCTCATCAACATACAGCTTACTGCCGCTACACTACGTGTGAATGCATTGGGTTCCCCTAAGAGCCAAGATGGAGGACAGTACCTGACTAGCCGAACGATCACAAAGTCTATGCGTTCCTCCTCGTCTTCGTCCTCAACCCATATTCCACCACAACTCTCGATCGCAGAGCGCACGCTTGCCGAACGAGCTTCGGTACGTACACGGAAGCGCATTCCTGCGAATATCTGTGGCTTTGAGCCATCATGCTCAGGCGCCACGTGTGCAGGTGGCTGTAGTTGGGGCAAGAAGAGCGAGTGGGCCTTCCGGAAAGGCTGACGCGCTGTGGACGTAGAGGGGTCTTCCACTATTGACGCCGTACACGGCGCAAATGACTTGGACCGTGTAAACCTTGCCAGCGAGCTACGACCCTGACGCCTCGACGGTGAGGACGGGGGATTTAAGGCTCGCCGCTTTCCCTTGTCCATTCCGACCCGCGACGGCGGAAGTGAAGGCTCCGGTGTGGAGTTGGAGGCTTCAGCCAGGCCAGCTTTGACTAGTTCCGATCCGACCTTTGTGTACCCGCGCGGTGCAAGAAGGCTCTCCCAGACACGCAACGTCGCGCCGGGAACACGGCGGGCGACCGCCATTTCTTCCTCCTCAGGTGCATCAGCATCCACCCGCGGTTGTTCCTGTGGTGGCTCGGGTTCTTTACAACTTAGATGGTGTAACGACGGGAGCTGTCTTCGCTCAGGGCGTGGATGCGTGACGAGGTAAGGCGTCTCCTCAAATCGCCCTAGTAAACGTCATATTACAATGACACAGGTGCCAAGGTCGAGAGAGAGAACATGCGTACCGCCAAAGTTCAAGGAATCCCAAAACCACTCCTCCCATACAAGCTTGATATCGGCTTCACCCCGCTCGTTGAATTTACGGGCATAGCGCATCTTGTCCGTTTCGTCATTTCCCGAGCAGAGGAGATGGGTCACGCGCACGGGTCGCTCAATATTTTTGACATATTTACCGCAATGTTGCACTACGGCGCGGTTGATGGAAGTGCGCCGGTCTAGATCCTCGATCCCAGAGACACATAAAGTAATCCCAGAAAAAGTGGGAAGGCGGTGCTCCTCAACTTTCTGCGGCAAAGGTCAAGAAGCAAGAAGGAAGGCCAAGGGGAAGGGACGAACCGCGGTAAAGTCGAAATCATCGCCCCGTTGCCATATTTCAAATGTGTCCTGAATCCACGAAGGCCTCAGTATTGGTATCTTGCGCTCTACTGCACACTGACATTGTACTCGTTAGTATTAAGGAGCACTTTCACCGAAGTAACGTACCCAGTATTTTGCTCCACCGTGCTCCTCCGCAATGAGATGCGTGACATAGTCGGTGAACGCGGCGGTGGTATTTGCGCCCATCTCCCCGGCTTTGGGGAATATCGTCGACTGCCGACAGCGCCGTGTCAGTGAGACGAGAGTAAACGCGTGAGCGAACAGTTCGCGACGCACCCTGTCAACACCAGTCGTACAGATCGTGAAGCCACGAAACGGCCTCGGACACGTGTCAATGAAACTAATCTCGAAGTCTTCATCTCCGGGCGCATCTGATAGTCGCGACGAAGGTGGCGGCGTACGTTGCTCAGCAAGCGCGATCGCCTTTTCTGGTCTTGCAGGACGCAGCTTCACGCCGGGTACCTACGAGAATATTGTAAGACACGATATATAGACGAGAACGCGTAGGTAGTAAACCTTTTTCGACCTATTTACGCGACGAGTTGTGCAGCGCATGCCCGTGCAAGTTAGGCGGGAAGTCGGACTCAACAGCGAAGTCGGGACGTGTTTGTCGAGACGACGCGTTCGAGTGATCAACGCGTTCAGGAGTTGGGTTAGGGTTTAACCCTTCATCGCCCACAGTGCGGCCACGGGAACCAGTCCAGTCACAATCATCAATGTCTGACCTTTACCGTTCTGCGATGCACGCCCGCATCGCAAAGCTACCACAACTTCCCCTAGTTGTATCGGGAGAGGAAGATGAAGATGAAGAATCAGAGGTAGCGGATTCCATCGGGGCACTGCCCTCGCTTTCAATGAGTCCTCCATCAAGTCGCCTGCCGCGTACCCCAAACCCAGAGTACGCACCGATATCAGGGGCGTCTTACTTCTCTGAGGCGGTGCAGGTTGACGTCCCTGCATCGAAGCTTGATGTTCGCGTGTATTACACCCCACCACAGACGACAGATGGTGGCACAGGGTCCGTCATGATATGCCACCACGGCGCAGGCTTCGCTGGTCTCAGCTTTGCGCTCTTTGCTAAGGAAGTAACAAGGCTGTCCAAGGGGGATCTCGGTGTCTTATCTCTGGACGCGCGGAGACATGGTGCGCATTCCCCCATCGCGGTCGATGCGGTCTCAGTTATCGCCAGGAAAGACACGGCCGACGCAGGGGTCTTCCGATGAAGATTTATCCCTCAATATCCTCGTCCAGGACCTTTATAACCTCCTTCGGGTCGTCTTTCCCGACGCCTCGGCTGCACCTTCGTTCCTTGTACGCGCCGCAAGTTCGACTCTCGCCGGCACTGCTAACACGTTGCCAGTTTGTTGGCCACAGCATGGGCGGCGCTGTTGTCGTGAACGTAGTTCCTCGTCTCCTCGAGGCTAAATACCGTGTGTCTGGTGTTGCCGTGCTTGATGTCGTAGAGGGAACCGCGCTCGACGCTCTCCCTCACATGCCGAGTATTCTGAACTCTAGACCAGAGGGGTTCGATAGTGTCAGCGATGCGATAGAGTGGCAGTACGTCATTTCTCCACCATCTCTACATCTCGTTTTTTGCTAAGAATAGCTTAGTATCACCGCGCACCAGATCCGTAACATCACTTCCGCGCGGGTGTCTGTACCTTCACTTGTCACCCCAACCCCAGAGCCCCGACCGCGTGGCAAGCGCGCATTTACCTGGTGTACACCACTGCGCACCACAGGACCGTACTGGGAAGGTGTGCTTCTTTCCCCTGGGCCTCCTGATCATGCTCAGAATGATGTGCACATGAAGGCTGGTTTAAAGGGTTGTCAGCTGCGTTCCTCGCTGCACGCACGGCACGTCTCTTAGTTCTTGCCGGCACCGATCGCCTTGACCGGGAGCTTATGATCGGGCAAATGCAAGGCAAGTTTCAAATGGTCGTTGTACCGAACACGGGGCACATGCTTCACGAGGTGGGCCTTACTTCACAAGTTCGAGATGGACTAGTGTGCTAAGCAGCAATCGTCTATATAAAGGACGACCCATTGACACTCGCGCAGACGCTGATGGAGTTTTGGCAAAGGAATGAACGTGTTCATGTAGGAATTAAGAAAGTAGGAGACTTGTAAGGCCGTGAATCTTTCACGAGTCACGACGATCGTTCGCTTTTGCTCGATAGCACTGCAATAAAGAAATCAGTTCGCAATCTACCGGTCCACATATCAACTTCTTGGGCTACAGTTCTATGGACGCTTGATTGACAGAACCCCACTGACTATATCTACGCTGATAGGACAATGCTTCGTTTGTCTTCACGTTAGTGCGAGAATACGCCGAGTGATCGCGAAGAGGATAAAGAAGTTGTCTACTCCGAAGCAAGGAATATACTGTGATCCTCCGGCGTTTGTCCTTTGCTGTACTTACGAGAGGCGGCGATGGCAACAACTCTATGAGTCCCTGCCATCACTGCCTGATGCTACATAGCAACTTCTGCAATCCGTGGCACATAGGCTGATCCCGGATTCTGTGAGACATACAGTAGATCGCACAGGACACTCGACTCATCACGTGCCTGAACTAGTGCGGGGTAACACAGCGTTGTTCTGATAGTGTTGAGTAAAAACACGTATTAGCCCCATCAGGATCCCCCATCATGAATGTGGCCCACACTGCCCTTGCGCAGTTGCACAGTGTTCAAATTTGAGCAAGAACGTCGCGGAACTATTGCGAAGGGAGGGAAACGGGTAGGATGAATGCCAGATCATAGATCCGCCTGATAATCATATCCGGAGGAATCAAAGATGAGAGTAACGAAGCGGGGCGGAACTCGACTCATTGAAGATCTGTTACTGTTTCCCAGTTTGAAAGTGCGTAGTACGTGGACCCATAGAGCGTCCGTTGTCCATTGGTTTGTTTTGTAGCGGGCGTCACTGTCTCGGCGATGGTGCCCCGCGGCTGGGAATTCTCAGTGCGACAGTCACGCCAAGTGGCATACACGGATCATTGGCTCTGTGGAATTATTAGAGTTTGAGAATTCTAGACGACCGCCACCAAATTTCTCAACACATGGAAGCTGTTTGTCGCGGACGCATTTACGCGATAGCCGGATGCGACCGTAAGGATTGCTTGGGCAGGGACTTCAAACCAAAAAAGGCTCCAGTTGCGGTCTTGTCGAGTAGTGAGGCGGAGGCGACGGTCCAGGGTGTGGGATTCCCCCCTCGCTTTTACTGTATACTTTCTGTTCTGTTCGCCCATCCCCCAATGGGCCGTGCAGAGGCTTAGGCGCACTCAGCAACACCATCCGATATCCGGCGCTCTAGTCTAAACTTTGAATCGGTATGACATGCTGTATCGTTCCGTTTTGCTGTAGACCGAGATGCCCGGTGATCATACAGTGTGCGAGAATCCCTGTCATCGCCCGCTCAATCGCCTTAGCCGAAATATTTGAATGACAAATTGGACACACCTCTCGCATTGCGTGTCTCATGGCCCCGCCCCTTCTATGCGCGCTGGCAGAAGTGACCTTTTTAATCAAGGATGTGTGTCCAGTATGATTTCGCACTAGGAATGATTGTCATTGTTGGCCAAAAGATTTTGGTCCGGTTCGTCGGTAGATCTATTATAGAGTCTCGCACAGGATTCGGGATCTGAAACAGTGTCGGGTCTGCCGATTGTCCGCGGCGAATCACCACGGTAACACCACGAGCTTTTATATGGAAGTGCGGAGAGAGCAGGTGGTAGGTATGCCCTCTACCCGCGCATCAGTGACATAGGAACACCTTCTCGGGGTGATAGCGATCATAATAGGTGAGTAGTTGTCTCCATGATATCGTATTTTTTGCACCACTACATCAACGACTTTGTTGGTTTGTTTGCCGTTTGCCTCGGGCTTGAGGGCCAAACCGGTCAACTGCAGGGGGTTCTCCGGGCCGTGGAACTCCATTAGTCCTTGTTTCCCGGTTTCATATGCGGCGTCGCATGCGCAGTTTGGCGCATACAAATAACACGCGTCTGTGCATCCTTTCCCCCGACGCCAACGAGTCAGCGTTCTGAATGTCTCGCTTCGCTAATTCTCCGCACTCTGGACAGCTGTAATCGCATTTTCTCCCCAACCTATAAAGTGTTTGATTGGCGTGTCGGTCAAGAAGTCTTCCCTTCCTTCATACAGGAAGTGGGTTGCTGCTATTTTACTTCCGGTCTCATTTCGGGCTCGCGGGTTCGCCAAAAAGGACCCGTTTCGAGTTCAAGGGATTATGGAAATCGTGGGTGTCCTTAAACGGGTATATCGTGATTCCGGTGTCAGGTCTGATATCGCATCGGCCTCCCAAAGTGCGCATACCTTCTCGCTCACCTGATTACTGCCTAACTCGCTTTCACCTGATGGTGGCATGAAATCATTACAGCATCCAGTGGCTGGACAACTGCTCAAATTTTGACCCCCATTCTCGTTGCTTTCTTCCTTTTCCTGGCCTTTATCCTTTATCTCCTCTATAAGAAAGGGAGGCTTTCTCGACTCACATCACTTCCACTCATGCGGGGTGTTCGACGGGTTCGGAGACATCGTGAGTGGGAGGTGGACGGCGACGGTAGCTTTCCCCATGCCCCAGATGCCGAAGCGACGCCCATGATAAGCCAACCCAATCACTGGAATTCTTTCTTTGTCCGCAATGCTACGGATCGCCCGCATCTCAGCCCTCGCACCAAACAGGGAATGGTGACACCCGCGATTACGACTGCTATCCGTTCAATACGGAGGTTGTTTGGTAAGGGGCCCATTCCCGTGTCCCGTGTCGCAGTCCCAGAGACTTTTGACATCGAGAGTTCCGACGATGAAACGGACCCCTTTGCCACCCTCCGGAGCAATGCATCCAATGCGAAGCAAGGCCCATTCACGAATCTAAGACAGAATGCGGCGTCGGGGTCGTCTTCGTATACTCTTACACACCCCAGCGAAGGGACGAGGGACTCCACAACACTTGACGCAGAGCTTGAAAGCGACCGGGGAATTGATCAGGGCGCTTGCCAATGGTGTTGGAGGAGGTAATGGCGCTGACGATCATGACAGTTCCGGTGATCGTGTCTGGTTGATCACTAGGAACGGGCAGGACTTCGCTTCCGGGGGCTCCCTGATCTCCTTACGGGGAGACAGAAGTCCCGTCGAAGCAGATCAGAGCAGCTTAGAGGTTGTACCACCAACACCTACTCTCGATAATCGGGTGAGCACATCCAACAACGCGATGACCTGCACGAGACGATTGACCATTACGCTATCAGCGTTTTCGGGCGGGCGCTTACCATGCGAGAAGTGCCTCCACACCCCATCTTCACACCCCCTCCGCCGATTCTCCCCTACTACACCCGTTCTCCCCTTCAACGACTGACTTGTCAAGCCGTGGCGCTCGACCACCTCAACCCTTTCCTTTCTCAGTACGGTCTGCTTCCGGGGACGGTTCACGCCCCTCCGGCAAGGACGCCCTTCGCACACACTACTACACGTCGGCGAGACCGCCACGACCCGCGGAAAAGCAGTCTCATCGCCTCCCCGGCACTGCGCCCACCTTCACGTTATCCCTTCAGACATCGCCCAACCAGCGCGCGCACCGTACACGTGGTGCCTACTCTCCTCCCCTCTCACCACATCTACAAAATTACATGCCGTCGTTTCCAGGACGGTCGCCCCCGGGTTCTCCATACGCCTTGCCGAATTCAGTACCATCAAGCCCGATCAGCGCGTCGGATCCACAATACCTGATCCCGCCCGCGGTGCGCGGTGCTGGTTACAACCCATTCCAGCATGCAAGGTCGGCAAGTGACCTCGGGTAGATGACGCTCTACTAGCAGGGGGGCCCTTGGCGGGCACATTTGGCACGCTGTGTGACCCTTTTTAGGGTCGTTGTATCGCTGCGTTACGCGGTCATCTTATTGGACAATTTACGAATGGAAAGGTATGACTATGTGACGAAACCTTGGCTATCGAACAACTGGCACTTGGGCCCCTGGATTAAAAGTCTGCATAGGACACTTACAACCATACTACCCAATTACCAACCACTTCCCCCCCAAATTCGCCTCTTTACCCTGCTATCTTTATTTCTCTGCGACTTGACACGCTGAACAGTCTTACAGTATTCTTCTGTCTATTTTGTTCTTTGTGACCATTTGTCCTCCTTGTGTAAATTATTCGGGCTCTGTATACTGTAGAGAAACGCCAAGTTTACGGTCATCAGAAATTTATTTTTTACCTCATGTACCTGGCTGCGCTCCACTGTCCATCTTTAATCGGTGCAACAGTGGCTCTAAGAAAGCATTGACGACGCTAGGACCTACGCTGGACCAAGGAAACAGCAGAGAAATAGGCGTTGGAACGAACAACCAATCAAAGGAATTGGATTTCGTCTGCTCGTCTCATATCCCACGGTCTTCCCCAGAGTCGGCATTATCGCGGCATGCTTGACGTTGGCTTTTGTTCGGTAAGGTATAACGATCGGTTAGTAAGATGTGTGTGGAAAGGCTCGTGTGACCAGAGAGAGCCTCCCTCAGGGAAGGCAGACAAGAGATAAAAACAAAAGGGAATACCACGTACGTCCGTGGAAAGACTGGGACTACTAAAAAGGTAAATGGGCGGGCCTGTTCGGACACTGGAACGTGTCTCCTTCATTTGGACTCTTAAGACCGTTGATGGATGTACTGAAACACTAAGTAGCGTGGAGAGTGCCAGGCGCCTTCAACTCGGCGATCAATGTGGGTGGGCAAGCAAATGATGTGAGTGGTGAGGCACCACACAATACGGCACACATAAGCCACTAGGCGGCGCGCAGCTAATCCACCCAGAGTAGAGGTTTGGGGCAAGGGACTGGTGATAGGAGGGCGATTAGCACACCTGGTGCGGTTGCAGAAGAGACTGGCAGGAGGGCGCTTCGTGGTACACGGGCATGTTGGGCACAAGGCGGCAACAAATGGAGGTTGAGCGGTGAACATTTGCAAATGGACTTGCCGCGCATGCACAGAAGGGTAAATGTGGACATATTAGAACAGTGACTCGAAAAGTGCAGCAACACGTGTCTAGCCAGTCAAGTCATGGGAGTGTTGCGAGCGTCTTGGCTTACTTAGAACGGTGTATTGCCGGCACGTAGGGTGAGAAGCCGAGTTTGTTGTGCTAGATGAATACGAGGGATTGTGATAGTAGGGTAAAAGACCAAAGCAAGCAAGCGTAGACGATCGCGAGAGAATATGACTGTGTGAAAGGTGGGTGTGTGGGTGTAAGTATTTACGCGAGTCACAACCCGTGATGGTGCCCTTGTTGATTGAGTGAGGAGAGTGCCCAACTGGCAGTGCCAGTGCATGCGGCACTCAGGCTCGCCTCGTGTCGCCCGTGTATGCTTCGAGGTCTAATCTAGTTCCGTCGGGGTTTGTAGGGCTTAGTCACCTCGCGTGAAAAAAAATTCTCTTCGGAAGAGAGGTCTCCGCTCACCTCCTTCCTCGTGTATTTTTACATACCCCATACTTTACACCTTACGCTCCCTTCTACTTGCCCACTGACCACCTCCTTCCCTCCATATCATGTCTCCGCCCCCTCCACCGCCCCCACCGCCCCCACCACCACTTTGCCTACCATCGTTTACCCGCAAGGGACGGAAAAAGAAGCTCGACGAACACTTTGACGAGAAATCTGCCTCCTCCCGTCCATCGGTCCCCCGTTCTGGCGGATCGCGCTCCTCTCTTCCGGGTTCTCAACGTCAATCGAATCCCGGCTCCCCTCTCGCTCGCTCGGGCTCATACTCCCCTACCGCTACCATCACCGATGCTCAGTCAAGAACGGAAATAACGTCCCGAGCTGAGAAGCTTACCTTCTCGGAGGACACGGAATCATACAACAACCTTCCTAGAATGGCACCTAAGCTCGATCGCTCACACTCTAAGCTCACTCGTGGTAACACCCTCCGGAACAGGCTCGGATATGGCTGGACACTCGGTTTGGGCCGCAAGGATAAGGACAAGGAGGATCTATTCACCGAGGTAGATCGTTCATCGTCCGCAACCACTATCCTTCCTGTATACCCCCGAGATGTTCTCCCTACTTTCCAGCAAGAACCTGTCCACGGCCCAATTCGCCACATGTCCCAGCGCTCGAAGAACTCCCAGGCTTCAAAGGATAGTAAAGGAAGCAAGGATAGCGGCGAAAGTAAAGCCAGCAAAGCATCTAAGACCAGCAATCTCTCAAGCGGGAGCAAACGATCTAACAACTCTCAACGGCCCTCTCTCACAGGCAGTGGTTCCGTCAACACCCTGACCAGTTCAGCCATCGACCGCAAAGACGGCTATGAGGACCCAATTCGTGAATACGCCGACACATATCCTCGGCTAACTGAGCTGCGTAAGCTCATGGCCAAGGATAATCTTGATTACTAGTTCGTTTCCGTAACTCCCCTCGCTTTTCGGTACTGAATTTACTCTTTCTTGTCAGTATCGTGCCGTCCGAAGACGCCCACCAATCCGAGTACACCGCCGAGGCCGATAAGCGCAGGGAGTGGGTGTCAAAGTACGTGATTCCGCGGTTTCAACCTTAGCTCATGCTGCGCAATGCTTACTATTTTGCACACAGCTTCACAGGCTCGGCTGGCCAAGCCATCATATCAAAGACCGCCGCGTACCTCGTTACTGACTCGCGCTATTGGCTCCAAGCCGAAAAGGAACTTGACGAGAACTGGGTGCTGATCCGCGCTGGCACGCCTGCCGGTCCTCGGAATTGGGTAGATTGGATGACGGTTAGTATTTTCCCTAACATACTAGCACTGGGACATTAGCTGACTTCATTTGCGCACTGGAAGGACCGAGTCAACGAGTCGAGGGTCGGAATCGATGCACGCATGATCTCCAACGAAATAGCTTTACAACTCTACCCTCTACTACAAGCCAAGAAATCCAAGCTTGTGTACCCATCACAGAACCTTATCGACCTCATCTGGGAGGGCAAACCGACGCGCTCAAGGAACAAGATATATGTTCAACCTATTGAGTACACCGGTGAGCATCCAACCTGGCCCCTATCCCTGCTACACAGCACCAATCTACCCATTTAGGCAAGGATACCTCGAAGAAGCTTACTCTCGTTCGCGATTGGATCAAGAGCCACCCTGTGTCCAATAATAGTAATTCACCCTCCAAGGGTCCACCGCCACCATCTCAACAACACGTTGGCACCCTGGTGACCAGCCTGGCTTCTATCGGTGCGTTCGTTCGCCCCCTCATGGTTCCTGAGGTGTTCATGTGACTCGTTCAATAGCTTATGTACTAAATCTTCGCGGCGACGATATCCCATACAACCCCGTGTTTGTCTCGTACCTGTACATCGGCCTAGATCGTGTTATCCTGTTCATCGAGCAAGATAAAGTCGAGCCGCCGGTGCGCGAGTATCTTCAGAATCTCAAGGTTGAGATCAGGGATTACAATGGTATATGGTCCTTTTTGCGTACACGTGAATGGGGTGAGGGCAAGGTTCGTGTTCTCCCTCCCACTCGAATGTAAATCGATTCTCACCGACCGTGACACCAACAGGTGATCATCTCACCGCAAACGTCGTATGCCATTTCTCTCATGTTGACGCACTACCGGTATACCGTCGCCACTTCTATCATTGAAGAGATGAAGAGCGTCAAGAACGAAGTCGAGATCCAGGGACTCAAACGTGCCTATCTACGCGACGGCGCTTGCTACGTGCAGTTCCTCGCCTGGCTCGACGAGAAGATGTCCAAGGGTTTCCAGATTTCTGAGTGGGAAGCCGCATGGCGACTCACGGAGTTCAGAAGCAAGGTGAAGAACTATATGGGACTTGCCTATGAGAACATTTCGGCGGCGGGGCCCAATGCCGCTCTCCCACATTATTCCCCTCTCAAGAGCGATAGCCTTCTCATAGACAAGGAAACACCATACCTCAACGACTCTGGAGGTCAGTATCGTGACGGCACATGTGATACCACACGAACCATGCACTTTGGTCGCCCGACCTTGGAACAGAGCGAGGCGTATACACGGGTGTTGCAAGGTCACGTACGTGGATTCTTTTCCTTTTCAAGGGGGGGTTACGAATGCCCATGATTGTGCATGCAGATCGCCATCGACACTGCTATTTTCCCAAAGGGTACAACGGGTGCGCAGCTCGATGTTCTCGCCCGGAAGAACTTGTGGCAGGACGGCTTAAACTATCTCGTGAGTTGAATGCATGCGTTTTTACTTAACTTGGTCGAGATTCTCATCATGCGATCTGATCAACATACAGCATGGGACGGGCCATGGCGTTGGGTCGTTCCTCAACGTTCACGAAGGTTTACATGGGTTCTCGAGCAGTGTTCCTCTGACGCGTGGCCATGTTCTCACCAACGAACCCGGCTATTGTTAGTACACACCCGTCTTTTGTTTGCCCCGAGTTTTATTCCTGACTTTAAAAATAGACAAGGCCAACGAATTCGGTATCCGCATAGAATCCGTCCTCGTCGTGCGTGATGTGCGCACGAAGCACATCGACCGGGAACAAAGCTGGCTCGGCTTTGAGCGGCTGACCTGCGTGCCGATCCAGACGCGCATGGTGCTCGAACACATGCTCAGCAAAGAGGAGAAGGACTGGATACGCGAGCACAACCGCGCGTGTCTCAATGCGCTCGAGAACCACCTCAGGGACGACAAGCGTGCGCTCAAATGGCTGCGCCGCGAGGCGGAGCGTGCCATTGGCATCGCGCCGGCAGGGCCGGGCGGCGTCTTCATCGACTGGGAATAGAGGACTGCCATCTGTTAGTTTGATGAGGCAGCAGTCGTTGTTTTTTTTTGTCAATCCTGCATGCCCTGGTAGACCGAGCCCATCCGAGCCGACATCTCTTATCACATTTCACCCACTCCCCGGATATCCTCTCCCGAAACTCGTCAAGCCCCTCCCGACCCCGGGTCATTACAGCGCCACCTTCTAATTGCTCGCTCGTCGGCTCATACCATACACCTCAACTCATGACATAAATTTTTTCTAATTTACAGGGAACACTGTTTGCTGGGCGGCCAGGCTCCCTCAAGCGACCGACTCACAGACGATCTCAGCTCTTCCTTTTCCTCCTCATTCTTGATATAACCTTGATATCTCATGAAATGACGACGCCCTCGATGTGAGTTTTTTTTTTAGAAGTTATTATTTCTTTCCGTGCTTTCGCGCGATTCTCGTTGATTCGCTTTCTTTTTTTGTATTTTTCGTTTTCATTAAGTATGACCGGTAGTGGAGGCGTGGATCACGCTAGAGTTGTTGCGCACGATCCACACGCATTTATGCCGTAGTTGTAACCTTCCATGATGTACGTACCTCTTAGACTATATCAATGCAAAGAGCGTGTGCGATGGAATAAGTACAGTATGCAGTGCGTGTGCCATGAGACAAAAAAAAAGCGGGTGATGTGCAGAGAAGTACAGGGAGGAGTGTCGCAAGGTACATGAGTGAACAGATATCACTGAGGTCCAGACTGCGGTCATCGCCGACTGGTTTTGCCTGCCTTCCGCTTTCCAGAGAAGAGATGCTTCGGCTGGAACAGCAAAAAAACATTTTAGCGCCTATGGGAAAAGGAGAGAGAGAAGAGACCGCAAACGCGGGCCCAAGCAGAGTGGGAAAAAAAAACAATAAACACACCATTTTGACTCTGATAGCCCGGTCGCTCTCGCCCGCTTTTGCGAGCATGTTGCGCCGACGCTGGCTGACATTTCGTAGCCGTATGGCCTTGGAAGCTTGCTAAGGGAACAGAGAGGTACATATCAGTATTGATATATGGACGAAGAAGAAAAAAAACTCCTTGAACGTACAGCTTCGTCTCGCAAACCTGCCAACTGCCGGTTTGAGTGAGGTGCGCGTCTTCTCGCAATGGCCGCGCCAGAGTTGGCCTTGCCACGCTTGCGCGGCGTGTCATCGTCGTCTTCGCCGTCAATTTCCATCGTGTCCGCTTCACCCCCATCCTCATTCGACACTGCTTCGTCGTCGTCGTCGTCATCGCCGTCGACGTCCATGCCATCACCCTCGTCCTCATCGTGCCTACGCTTCCGCGCCCCACCTCGCATTTTAGCGATCATGACCGCGCGTTCTTGTACGCGGCTGGGGTCGAGACCAGCTTTGGTCAGGTCGGTGGTCAGTTCTGTGATGGTACGAAGTCCCGCGGTGCGCGGGAGGCGCGCCTTGTTCTTCATCTTCTTTTTGCTTTGTGCCTCTAGCCGGTACCCGAGCGCCACCTTAGCAGCGGCTGCTTCACGCTCGTCGTCCGAATCAAACTGTCAACGCAATTGATTTTTTTGGATTGGTTAGTGGGGTATCAATGCGAAACAATAACATGGCAAAGTCGTTGGAAGGGGGACTTACTACGTCCCCGCGATCATCATAGAATCCCTCGGCCTCGAGCGTCTCTTCTTCGCGCTCGAGGGCTTCGAGCTTCTCTGCGATGTCGGGGTCAATGAAATCAGCAATGTTCTTGCCGTCCATGATCTCTGGAATGATGTCGTTCTTCCATTCGTCGTTCGCGAGGATATAATTCTCTGGTCCCAGCAGATTGGTCAAACCGGGAGGAATAGCAAGGAAAACTCTACGCACTTTTCAGGTTGATGTTGTATACCCCCGCGCCACCCTCCTCCAGCTCGATATCCTTCTCGAGCTTCGGTCGGTCGGCATCATTTTTGTCGTACTTCTTGCGTAGCTTGACCGCTTCAGGGATGAATGGTTCACGGACAACATCGTCACGTGGCTTTGGCTGGGCGACATGAATACGGTTGATGATGGTGTTGATTTTGCTGCCCTTGAGTTTTGCGTCGACACGCTGGGCAAGGAGTGCATCGCAAGCCTTGTTTTTAAGATCCATCACGCCTTCCTCAGAGTAACACGACACCTGCACACAGTGTACGCCATCAGTATCAATGATTTCTTGTACAAGTGGACGGGTGTCTGGAGATAAGTCTTCAAGCCGAGTAACGTCGATCTTGTTAATAACAAGCATGATAGGCTTTCCCGAAAATAAGGGCTTGATGGAGTGGAATAGTTTACACTAGAAGCCTAGGTCATCAAGCAGTCCATGGAAGCGAAAGAACCAGAGCGTACCTGGGCCTCTACAGTATACCCGCATTGCTCACTGAGGTCCATAAAATACAGCACGCAGCTCTTCAAATGTGCTAATGCTGTGATGCTCTGCATCTCTATCGTGTTCATCTCCTCTAGTGGATGGTCAAGAATGCCAGGCGTGTCGATGACCTGCCATCGAAGGTACTTGTAGTCTAAGTGTCCCACGAAAAGGGATTTGGTGGTGAACGCGTATGGCTGGACGTCGACGTCCGCACGCGTGACCTTGTTAATGAATGACGATTTTCCGACGTTCGGGTAGCCGCAGATAAGGAGGGTGCGGGTGTTCGGGTCAATGGCAGGCAGACGCGATATGTGCTGCCGGACTTGCTCGAGGTACGCCAAGGGATCTTTTTGGCGGCGCATAACTGTCGCCATTCTACGAACAGGTTTGAGGTTCAATAACGGGCCGTACTAGAGAAAATACATAGAGCGCACCGGCCAAGCGCTGCCCTTTTGAGTTGTTTACAGCGGTACAAGCTGTCTCCAAACTTGAGTAGCCGGACATAGTCTTTTGCTACCTGGTCGATGAGGTGTCGTGCAGTTCTTAATTGGCCGAGGGCGAGCTTGTAATGATTCTTATCGTACAATACGTTCATTAGGGAGGATAAAAACGGATGCAAGTCCTGGACGCATTCGTGAGGTAAGCTTAGGGTTGGGCACGAAGCAAAGCGACGACGACGTACATCGAGCATCGGGAATTCGGAGAGAATTGCACCGAGTTTTTCGTCGAAAGAGTCTTGCGTGAACTTGACTTTGCGCATATAGAAGTTGCGGATGCGACTAATCTTGAAGTTTTTGTGGATGACCTATTGGTGAGGGCTAAGATAACGTTCATCAACGCAAACGTTGGCGACACACAGTGGGTGTCTTGCGCTGTGTCTTAGACAGTACGATATCCAAGAAATCTGCCGCAGTGGGCACTGGCGCGATAGCTTTCAGACCGCTCGTCGACATCTTGGCCGTACGGTCGACGAAAACGAAAAAATCGGTGTTATGATCACAAATTGAAATAGATTCCCACGGTATACAAGACACAACTTTATGATTTACAGAAGATGGAATGAATATAGATCTCATCAGACTCCTACATGTATGACGCCCCCTCTACTCTGACACCCTTCGAGTAAATATCAATTGCAGTTATTAGTGAAACAAACATGTCCCTTGCTCATGTATGGGGGTGGATGTGGTAACCTGACCGTTCGTTCGTAAAACTAAGTTAGCATAGACTGACCCAGATATGACTTGATGATAGCTTCGTTAACTGCAAAGTCAAGTATTCAATCAGACCTACTATCGACTGTGGAACTGGGACCTACTATCGACGATGATTTTCTGAGTAGCTCGGATATCCTGGCAACAAAAATGTCATAAAGTTTGCCTAAGTTCGGCTCAGAAACTCACGAGCATGGACGTGAAGTGCTGGGGAGAGGGTTACTATAATAAAACAGAACACAGAAATTAAAACATACAATATAGAGCTCTTGCTTTTGCACACCCTTGCGCTTGTGTACTTGCGCAAAGTGTGCGCGGAAATACTCTGCTACGTCTTCAAATCTGTTTTCACGCTCGCCGTATGAAGTTATGCTATGCAGATGTGGTATGAGTGATCAAAAAAAAAACACGAAACTGCAGTCTCGGCGCACTATTTTTTGACCATCAGACCCGCTTGAAGCTTTTTTTTCAAGAGATCGGTCTAATTGCTCCAGTTAAGTCACCCTGACGCCACTTGGATTCGAGAATCACCGACCTTGTTCAGCATTAGAACCATGCTCGTATTCTTCAACAATTTATTCGAGCAGGTGGTAGTGAAAAGCTGAAGAGAGTCGTCGATGCGATTTGTGCGCGGATCCTCTTCCAGGTACTATTCGGAGGTAAGGCGTTAGCACTGCCGAATACTCGGAAATTCCGCGCATAAAAGCCCAGCGGCTGGGTACTGTGCTCACCTGATCGAAGGCAGAAATGGGAGCTAAGAAGATAATTGCAGCCGCTGCATTAAAGTGGAATCAGTTACTCGAGCACTAGACATACGAATATTGGATTGGATTGTGATAAGGGTTCGAGTCGGCCTCATTCCTTAGTTCTTATGCTTCTCGCAACTGAGATAGAATGGGGAAGATGCGGATGGGAAAAGAAGCAGGACAGCCGCAGGGTGAGAAAGTAGGCAATATTTACCATCGTCAAAGTAAGGCACCCAAGCGTGCCTCTGTTCGAACAAGGCGTTAGATGGTTGTAGTGTCCAGTTAGTGCCTGGGTCTGACTGCTCACCTGGCCTCTCTATCAGAAGGGCATGTTAATAATGGTGGAACAAATTAGGAATGTCAGAGACTCACAGCTCCGCCAACATCGTACAATATCCAGGAATAATGGCTCCCGCCAAAGTTAATGTCGAAGCAGTGCTCTGTGACACCCAGTGTCTGCAAACGCACATGCAAGATATCATCTGGCATCGAAGTCAGAAACAATGAAGGGGAGTAAATGAAATCCAGACACCTGTCGTGGGCAGATAATCTGATTCAGCTATTCGGTGAATCTCGTCCAGGAAACTAGGCATCGAAATGAGCTAAGTTGCACGCCGGGCAGAAGAATGTGCATACAACGCTGCCGACTCTTCCAAACGTAACCGCCGCATCCGAAGAAGAGTCTTCACGGCAAGGTGCTGCCACAACTCATCCACATCGTATTGCAAATCCGAGAGTAGACGAGCGGCCATGTTGGCTACAACGTCTGGTCCAGACGAAGACCCGCCATACAGGTTCGCAACTGGCCAAGATCGCGTTGAGGTTACGACAGACTGCCAGCCAGCGCGAACAAACACGCCGGAGCGTCCACCCGCGACTGTGACACCACCACTAAGTTCAGATGCTAGGCTGTCTTCGATTGATACTAATGGCAGGAGCTTGTGACGGATGCGGGATATCTGGGTTGGCCAGTTCGGATCTATATAAGCCTCATCCTCTTGATTGGCATGGGTAGTAAAGTCCCAGTCGAGTTCATCCAAGATGGTACGGACGGCCTTGATTGTATTGAAGTAAACGATTGGACGCCATGACGGACGCTCGCGGTCTAGGGTCGGAGAGGCATGGTATAATTGGAATTGCTTCTGCAACGTGGACTTTCCCGACTCTGCCTGTCCTAGGAGCATGACTGGGAACGAGTGTCGTGAGGATAGCCTGACTGTAAGAGAGAGGGAGGGTAACAGACCCTTTACTTCCTTTCTCTGTTTCTGCTTTTTCTTGATCTGCTCCCTTTCGCGCTGCTCGATAGGTTGAGAGGTGGTGAGTATAAATAAAGCCGATTAAACGCACTTTGATCTCGTCGTCAATGGCCTTGCTACGGCGAGCCTGCTCATTTTCCACTACACCAGGCATTGGGAGAAGAGATATTGGGAGGGAAAGAAACGAAAGAGGAGTCAAGAGAGGGTGACTAGATGTGACGAGGAGAGGGAGACGGATATATCATGAAGCCAGGGCGGTTGCACAAGAGGAAATCATTGGCGATCATATTTCTTTCCCAAGCTCCAAACCAAGACCACGCAATGGTCCCTTGACGGGCCCTTTTCCCGGTTCGGGAGTCCGAGGAAGCGGCTCGGAGCTCTCACGTTGGTATCTCTATTGCACGGTGCACCGCCCACTCCGTATAATCCAAGACGCCGCTGACGTGCCTTGTCTTGCGTGTTCTTCCGGACCGGTTTCAGTCGAGGTCACACGGCTGCACCTGCCAGAGCTTTCAGCCGCACAGGGATCTTTATCGCCGAGTCGTCGGATGCAGACAAAGTGCGTATACCCGGATATGTACAAATGAACGCGCCTGAAAATATTCGAGAAATGGTCTCGCCAACAGGGGAAAGAACGTACCAGAGGCGGGTTTGTCGCGACACCCTCGGAGTAGATGGCGCCGCCTGCGCATGGACCATCCGAACCAACATGTTACACTGGTTACGGGCGTCTACTGTATGGGTAGTGAAGGGGGGCAAATCTTTTCGTAGCAGACCGGCCGGCCCCAAATTGTTCGTTTCGGTACACGGTTCCTGTGGATCACCGGTCTCGCGCCGACGGATTTTACCTAATCATTTCAGGCTTAGTCCGAGAGCACGTGATTGTCTAATTCGCTCTAGCTGCCTTTCCCGCCGCTTTCCTCCTCGGACTCGCTCGCTTCTACGAGCTTTGCCCAACCACGACCGAAAACATGAGCAAACCTCAGGTGATACAAAACAAATCTTCTGTTGCCTCCAGAACTGCTTTCGATATCCTCACCGTTGAATCGGGAGAAGAGTCGGAAGAAGAACAGGTCTCTGAGTCAGAAGCCGTGGTTTCTTCAGTCCTGTGTGTAGAGCTATCATCTCAACTGTCTTTCTGAGAGCTCACTATACGCTCAGAGATGCACCTTCCAAGCCTTCCAAGACTGCCCTCAAAAAAGCAGCAAAGGCTGCCCGTCAAGAAAAGAGACAGCAGAGTCGCGCGTCAGGAGGTGACACATCCAAGCTTGGGCAGTCACCCCCGTCGCCAACTTTGCCCCTTGCCCAATCTCCAGCGCCAGAGGCTAAGCTAGTCGCTACTTCTGACCAACACTCGGTAGGGTCTTCTCCCCCTATCGAACCCCCAAAGCCTTCACCCCCTTCGGCGAACACTATCTCCGCGCCAAACGAAATGCCTCGGTCAGCACTAAATGGGCACCACGTCGGGCCTAAGGGAGGCTCGCAGCGTCCTAATCAAGAGTCATCCGTCTCCTCATCCATAGGGCGACCCACAACGAAGGACCGGCCATATCCACCAGTCCAACCTTCGAGTTCTCCGTCTAAACCGGTACCTCAACCTTCTGAATCCAACTCAAGACCGCCAAGTACGGACAAGAAGCCTGCTCCTAGTTCTTCAAAGCCCATAGCAAATCTGGAAGCTGATAAGGCTCCTAAGAAAGGCAACAATGTTTTGGTCCGCACTTTGTGGACTTTCATCATGATCGGCGGGTTCATGGGTCAGTTCGACAAATATCGGTGTGATCGACTAGCTAATATGTTGTGGCTAGGATGTCTGCTTATGGGTCACATTTGCATGATTATACTTGTCTTTATCTGCCAGACCATTGTGTATCGTGAGGTAACCAGGTTGTTTACGCTCCTGGACTCGAAACCAGTGGAAGATAGGCGTAAGGACCCATGGAGCAAGACCTTGAATTGGTACTTCTTTGCCACAGCAAACTACTTCTTGTATGGCGAGAGTATCATCTATTACTTCAAGGTGTCTATCACATTTTGCTGTCGTTTGCCCAGTCCTCTCATAGCCTTCGACTACAGCATGTTGTTTTTGCAGATGCCAATTTTCTTCCGTTCGCTGCGAACCACAGGATCATTAGCTTTACCCTTTACACGATCGGCTTCGTAGGGTTTGTCATGTCGCTGAAAAAGGGCTACCTCAAGCAGCAATTTGGCCTATTCTGCTGGGTGCACATGACACTCTTGCTCATTGTCGTCTCAAGGTACGCACTTAAAAGTGGGATTGTCGAGCAGCTTTCTGAGGCGGTGTTTCAGCCACTTCATCATGAATAATATTCTCGAGGGCCTAATCTGGTTCTTTGTCCCCGCATCCCTCGTCATCTGTAATGATGTATTCGCATACGTCTGTGGCATCACCATGGGCCGTACACCTCTTATCAAGCTCTCTCCGAAGAAAACAGTCGAGGGTTTCGTCGGCGCCTTTTTGTGTACAGTCGTTTTCGCCATCGTGTGGGGCACTTTTTTCAGTCAATTCAATTACATGATCTGCCCCGTGCATGACCTCGGTGTCAATGCATGGAGTAATATGAAATGCACGCCAAACCCGGTCTTCGTCTGGCGTGAGTGGGTCATTTGGCCACCTGTCGCCAAGTTCCTCTCAACAATTGTACGCCTCCCACTCTCTTTCTTATCATCCCGAGGAGGTCCCACTTACGTCGTGGTGCGTGACCAGCTCCCGGGTGAGATCCACACGATCTCGTATACGCCGTATCAATTCCATCTCTTGTTTATGGCATGCTTTGCTTCGTTGGTCGCTCCGTTTGGTGGCTTCTTTGCTTCTGGTTTCAAGCGTGCCTTCAATATCAAAGACTTCGGTGACAGCATTCCAGGACATGGCGGCATGACCGATCGAATGGATTGCCAGTAAGTAGATCTCAAATCCTCGTGGTCTGATGATTGTGTTCTGACAACGAAATTGCCTTCGCTGGCAGATTTCTGATGGGCGTGTTTGTCTACGTCTACTACAGCAGCATTATCCGCGAGCATCATGTCACTGTCGGCTCGGTGCTGCAAACGATCGTCAGTGGGCTCACGATCGAGGAGCAGCTGGAGCTCATCGACGATCTCAAGCACTATCTCCGCGGCCAGGGCATCACGATCTAATATGTCCCGAAACCGAAACTCACTGGCAGGTCCGACATCGTCGCTATCTGTCATCGTACTGCTTTCGCAAAAAAATTCCATAGTTCATATTCATAAGCATATCTCAGCCTCTCCTTCCCATCTCAACCCTGCATGCGTACCCTTTTCGTCCTCGTTCGATTCCATTTTCTGCTCCACAGAATCACGCTCGATGTGGGCTTAAGTTTCATTTGACAGCGCATGAGTGTGCACAATACAAGCATGATCACATGACCATAAACCACAACAGAAAAGGGAGTCCGCGGAACAAAAAAATTAGAATTTTGATTTATGACCGGGGTTTCTCCTGTAAGCCGAATCAAAGAACGGGTTCAGTAGACAAAACTTGAGAATATCGGGGAGAAATCGAACCTTCTTCTCTTTCCAGAGTGCAAGTAGACCCACACCAGATACCTTCACCACCTTGAATCGAACACCAGGAATGTCACCCTTCGCCTTACCACGGCGACCGAAACCAGAGATAAGGACTTCGTCGTTCTCGTCAACAAAGTTGAGGCAACCATCATTCTGATGGGCGATGTCAAGTGTCTGAGCACATCAACACATGACAGGCGAGTAGAGCGGACGTACGGGAACGAAAGCGGTGACCTTCTTTCCGTTCTTGATGAGTTGGACACGCACGCACTTGCGGATGGCAGAATTGGGCTGCTTCGCCTCAACGCCAACCTTCTCGAGTACGATGCCCTTTGCGTGCGAAGAGCCTCCTGTGGGAGATGTCTTGTAGAAGTTACCGAGAGCGCGCTTTTTGTAAGATTTATCCGCCTAGAGAAATGGCCCCAAACGCATACAAGGTCAATGTTATCTGTCCGCAGCAAGCAAATGTAGAGCCATTGAGAACGCACCCAGCGGTTGTCCCTGCGGGTATTTCTGAGCTTGCGTGCTGCTTGCAATCCGCGAGGTTTATTGGCTACGATAAAGGCATTAACTCTACCGATGGACGGTCCAAAGTATTTGAAACTACGTACAGCCCATTCTTATCGCAGATGACCGTGACGATGGTTAGCACCAGTGAACGACTTGACTTGGGAATTACTGGGAAGAATCTTGTGGCTCAGAACTGTTACAGTTCTTTTCCACGGTCCGTTTATGGGAATTCTTATAGATCCCCGCGTTTCTCGGCTTTTGCGTTGGGTCTCGCCTTGAACCCGAACGTTCTAATATTATACAGCCTCGGCCTGTCTCGGTCAGACCGCGCCCTGAGATTCTTCCCATGTGTCCACAAAACTTTTGTTGCAACCCGCTTTGGGGTTCTTTGTGAACCCCCCCCCCCCCCCCCAGCTTTACGAACGTGGTCGGTTCAGGGTTGCTTGGGGCGAATACCGCTTACCGTGCATATGGTGATCCGAAAAGTTCGTGCATCGTCGTCCCGACTTGCTATATTGGACGGCTTGACTGTGAGCTCGTCTCACCCTCGCAGGGGTGGTGATTTATTTAATTCCATTTTCGTCGTGCACTCTGGGTACAGAACCTTCCCTTTGTGTTTCTATGTGTGTCCTGTGTATCCTCAACAGCATGTATTTCCCCTTCCCTCTATAGCCCTCCTCACTCCTGTAAATTAGGTGGTTTTGCGTTGCGTCAAGCGTTGAGGCGACTGAGGCGACATTGCGCGCCATAACGAGGTGGAATCCCGGACGCGGCGTGGTGCTTCGCATCTTGAGGACGTGTTTACGCATGGTTGCCGTGTCCTTGGCTGGTTCCTGTCTCGTCGCCCAGAGACTTCTTCATCCCTTGGTCGGGTGGTGTGGTTTGCCCGTCAAAACGTGGGGCCGGTTGTTGGCGCCTGCATTATATACGTATGATCGGGGATCTCTTGTACTTCACCTTCGCTTCCGTCTTCTTTGCTTTTCTCTTGATCGAAACATCTGGTAGCTTGAATATAGTTCGCAAGTGGGACCACCATTTTGCTATTGTTCAGAATATTCAGTTTGGGGTCTCTTTCTTTGCAGTGCTTGAGTAACGCCCTGCGTTGTCATTTCTGGATGCGGGGCACTCCAAGAGTCCAAGGGGTAATGATGCACGTTCTCCTTCGGGCGCCCGCAGGCCGGGCACCCTGCGCCGCCGACTCTCTTGAAACGTTATAGATAAGCGTTTAGTGGGATATGGGGTGGTGATGTAGCGGCGTTGGTCAAATAACTAAGTCTGATAAGGTTATGAACTACGCAACAGTTTACCCAGTGTCTTCTTCAACACCCGCACATCATCATCTTTTGTAATTCTTAAGTCGTTACGTCCTGTCTCCAGTAACTCAGGGTTTAGTTCTAACGTAGGATAGGACGCCTCTCTCAACTTTACCACCCCAATCGAAGTCAACCACACGGAATCTCTTTTGTAGACGATGTTTGCATCCCACAAGTCGCCAGTAGACGAAATTATTTGAAAGTTGTCAACAAGGCGCCCAAGCACATTTATCCAACGCTCTCGGTTGGATGTGAGGAGGTTTGATTTCGTATTTGGGGTGCCAGACTTGACATATTCCGTCGCCACAGGAGTTGCCGTGGCGATGGAATATGTGAAACTACCCACCAGGAAGTCGTTCGTAACCAAGAATCGATGGTACACGACTTGCTTTGGCGCAAAAGATATGCAACTCGATCGAGTACCATTGTACAAACTTTATGAGGATGAGTTCATTGACACCCGGTCTCTTGGCTTTGCATGAAAGACGGTCGTGAAAGTGGTCATTGAAGAGGTCACAAATCTCAAAGGTGAGGTAGTCGTCAGGGTTAGGATAAGGTCGCATACTTGGATACTGATACTTTGGAGACCGCCTAGATAACAACGAGCACGGTTTGGGATTTCCCCAGGGATTTCTGCAGCAGTGAGATCTCTCAAGAGTTTCCGGGCATCTTCGAGAATACGGGCTTGTAGTACAGACGCTGCTGTAAAGGCCAAATATAGGGATTTGTGGCCGCGACCATCGGAAGTCGATCGGATACAGGAGTACGTTGGGGTCAGGATAACGAGCCTATCTGACGGTCGACCGCTAGGAGAGCACAGGACGTGATATCACAATCTAGACATATTCGATCATCAAATAACCTTGAAATACAAAGAATCTAACTCACCAATAATTGTTAGACCCAAGCAGGGCACCCTTCATCGTCGATATAACTCTGGGTCTAATCTTGCATTCAGATGCGCAATAAAATCCGCGACCCCTATCTGGGGAAATGCAGAGATCCCTGTGTATGATCTTTTGAACTCGGCAGTAGCAATTGACCCAATTGTTGTCGAGTTCAAAAGATCGCCGAACTTGTGCCATCCATCGCGATATTGCCATCTGACCTAACAGAACCGATGGCACCCGGCGAGATCTGAGGAATCTCGATGCCTCGACTCTAAGGTAAATCAGACCTTTTCCCCCCGTTCTTCTTCCGTTTTGATGAGTTCAGTCATCTTTGTTGCAAGACGATCCACCGCCTTCAGCAGCTTGGCTACTTTAACACCAGCGAGCCTAGGAACATCGTCACGACCGTCCATGGTATCCAGGAAGTGGCCAAAACTAGAGTATAGAAGAGGAACGAGTGGAATATCGCGGACTGGTTCTGGACGGTCGTCCAAGATCCCCTCACGGGGATCCCACTGAAGCCTCTGTAATTCTGTGATTTCGCGAGGGATGACGGCGGTTCAGTAACAACTTAAGCACGCTTCAGCTGTGAACGAACGTCTACTAATTCAGGGATAGGGATGGGGCGTTTTCTGCGAATGACTAGGTAAACATGATAGAAATAAATCGCGGTTAGAAGTGCAACGGCAAAGGGTATGTTTGGTGAGAACGTTGCGGGTGTGGGACGAGTGCACGTTAGTCGAAAAATAAGTGGGCCACCCAGTAGGCTTACCGGGCAGCCTCACACATACGTGAAAGTGGTGTTGGTTTGGTTGATCCAACCACATTTCACTGATCTGTTGCATTGGATCCATCTCTGTGGCACCGCCCGGTGCCTGCAAACCACGAATAGCACCCCGATGTGGTGTGTAGTCTATGTCAACCTAAAAGAAGTCAGAAAATCTCAGTCCGAGTGCTGGTTGGAACGGTAGCAAAGAATCCTAAGGTGACAGACCTTTAGGAGATCTAATTGCCAGGCGTCGACACCATTGCAGTAGGTGTTTCTCAACGAAATACCACAAATTGTAGTCGGTCATCAAAATGTAGAAAGGGGAAGTGGTTCATATGGAAGAGAGAGGGATGATGTCGAGAAGGCGCAAGTCGGTCGGGTTGGTAGTATAAGTTAGAATGAAGTCTGGATCGGGATAGAAAGTTGTGGAAAGCAATGGTCGAGGTCATTGATGTGTGTAACTGAAGGTACAGTACTAGCATTACCACACTTTTTCGTGTCACTGCAATAGATATACCGACTCGAATAGTTTTTCTTGCAGGAGGAGTGGGGAGCCGGCTTCCTCCGATAACTGCCAGTGGGATGTTGGCCAATGCTTACGTGCATCAACGCCTGCCAAAGAGGTTATGTCTCCCTCGTGCGGCACAGGGGTGATTTCGAGCGGTGTCTTGGCGATATGAGGGCCAAGGTACTCGTCGTCCCCCGCAAGAACGATTTGTACTCCCCAGTGCGTTGCATTTACTTCGCTTCGTGGTAACAAGTCTCCCACTGGCATGGCCCAAAGACAGCGAGATAGAGGCGTCATTTATCACACCGACCTTGTGACAATCCCTCATCAAGGTGGCGGTCAAACGGGCTCGTTTTATTTACGAAGAGTAAACAAGCGCTAGATTATGAATTCTTTCTTGGCTAACCATGGCTAGTAGTGCATCTTACTTAGTTCCACCGCTTCCATGGCTTCACGCAACATGGGCAAGTGGATTGGTGATTGCAGGTCTTGTCGGATTTGGGGCTACAGCACAGGTATTTTCCCTCCCGGGTTAATCGTACCAATCACTACCATGTTAGCTATGGGGACGAATTCCGGACTACATGATGAACGGAGACCTCTAGCGAAAGAAAAAAAAATAGGCTAACGTGTAGCACGTCCGTGTCGGTATTTTAGTCAATCCTGATCGACCCGTACAACTTCCGGATTGCCCAATACGTGGCCAAGAACCCGATCGTACCTGTACGCCATCAAACGATATAATGTGATCAGTTCTTTCGCTGAGCAACGCCGATAAAGGGACCGACCTGTCACCAGGAAATCAAGAAGGACCAAGAGGAAGAGATATCCCATGTACAGGGCAACACTGGAGAAGGAGTCGAGGGAGAGGCGTGACACCCAGTAGAAGAGTCCATAGGCCAGCAACCAGATTGCATTTCCACCGCCGGTCAGGAAGGCGCGCCAATGCCACCTGGAAAGGAGTGCGTAGGTAATAAGGCCAAAATTATCGGTAGCATGCATGCGTACCGGTATTCTTCGGCACAGAGGACGAAGTAGGTGAAAAGGATGGTGACTGTCGCAGTGGTCAAACCGACAACGCCCGCGGTCAGCGCCAAGAAGCCAAAGGCGTAATATGCCCTAGAAGCGAACAAGCTCGAGAGAACAAAATACAGTTCTACGAACGTAGCGCCAAACGGAAGAATTCCACCCAGTAAGGCGGTAGCCTTTCTTCCTAGTCAGTGTGAATGTCAATATCACGGATCTTTGATGACATACCCACGGCCGTAAGTACCCTGGAGGCGGCGGGATTTGACGAGGGATTGGATTGACCCTGACGGGGTGGGAAATTGCCTGCAGGCGACGGGGTAAGAGTGGGGAAGCGAGTGCAGATGAAACCTAAAGTCTCACCCCGCGCCTAGCCCCGAAGTACGCGCCAATTGTGGATAAGGGTGCGGAGATCCCGAACCAAAGGAGCACGATGAGGAGCATGGTACCTAGCGGCGCGTATATAACGCAGATATGATCACAATATCTAGGTATGCTCACCAAACGGAACGGCCCCAGACGAGTGAGCCATGATTAAAAATAGGTTGAGGAGAAACACGATCATGAAGATGATTCTGCCGGAGAGTTTGAGTTATGCCTCGGCCCCGTGAAGTGTCAAACCCACGTAGGGAGGGCCGTCGCCGTTACAAAGGCATTCTTCTTGCGCTCGGTACCCCCAAGGGATGTGTATACCCTGCTCGAAACATAACCCCCGATACTACATACCACCATGAACTTGGCGAATCGACAGACATAAATCCGTAGACAAACCTGCCAAAGAAAGTCCAACAAATCATCATTACTGTGGCGAGAGAGCCTCGGTTCGAGGGGGAAAGGAATCCCATCAGGGCAAAGACTGGATGATCCCAGCTTGGTGTTAGGATCATGTGGGGCAGAGAGGCAAAATTGACACACCCAAGGTGACTCCAACCATGGCGCATAGCTGGGCGCCATTCCCCACGAGAGAGGAGAGTATTAGGGGATTGTTTGGAGTCCGGAACACTTCGCCATGGACGAGTTTCCAGCCCCAATCCTCCTGTACATCTTCCTGCACGGTAACATGAGCGCCAGTCCATACAGCGGGGAGAGGGTACGGACACTAAGGTCAATCGCATTGTAGCGAGAGATCTGCGAAGGGGCCACATTTGACATTCAAGACGAACGCAGATGCAGAAAATGAGAAGGCATACATCTCGCGATACGCTACGGTAGACAATCATAGAGACCATTGCACAGAGGAAAACAACGATCACAAGCGAGTTGATCAAGCTGAACCAATGGATGCGCGGGTCGAAGATATGGAGATAGTTATCCCATCGAGTAGCCTGTTGAGATTTAGCCAGCTGCTTGACAGGGAATGACCCCAGAAAAAAAGCTTACCCATGGAGTAGAGGATTCCTGCGTGCGGCATGTAATCAGGACCAACTGTGAATGACTAGGACACCGACTCACATTCCACATCACACGATACGTATACCGAACTCGGTTCTCTCCCGTTTCGCTCAAAATCAAAGGAGGGACCTTGGAATCGCAGTCCAGGAGCCCATCTTGGGAACCACCTCGGCTACAAGAGATGGTGAGGAATGGGAATGGGAATGAGAGATAGTGCTTGGCAAATACCTGGAGGGCCACACAAGGACCCCAACGATACGATTCTGCCGGGGACTGAGAGTGTGATATCTGTAGTTCGATCAGAAAACGCCCGTACAACATATAGAACGTATCACACCTCAGAACAATGTCATAATGATTGTTCAGTTGGGGTGCTCCTCATTGGGACCATCATCGCTTCCAAGATTGAACCCCATATCAAAGAACATCTCTTTCGACTTCACGTCGATCTTCATCTCCGCCGCAGGGAGGCCGTCCATAAGCCAATTGAGTGCGTAGTCCTCCCGAATCCGGTCGTTGATAAACTTGGCGTCTTCGGGAGGGATAGAGGATATACAGAGTGACTTGCACGTAGAATTGTCCTGCAACATTTGAATCTAAAGCAAACATGAGACGCAGAAGGACACGAAATGGGGGGTCACGCACATCATATGGTGAATCAAATATGCGGTCACCGAAGAGGATGGAACCTAGGGACTCTGGCTGTTTGCGTGGGCCGCCAGGCGGTTCGCAGAAATGGAATTGCGGGTGGTAGTAATCATCTGGCACGACTACGTCAGATTATCAACCCAGAGGTGGGTAGTATGTGCCCGTACAATTGATTAGAGACCTCTACAAGGTTCACCAAATGGTCAGACAAAGTCACCTCAAGCCAAAGCATATACACCCACTAATTTTGCGTCATCCGAGCCAGGGAGCATTGGAGTCAGGGCATTGACAAAGAGATCAACTTTTTCTCCCTCTCTATAATCATGGGGTGCAGCACCAGGGAGGTAGAATGCATGGACAGGAACAAGGGACGTGACGAGCGCTACGAGCACGAGGCCAACGAGAGAACGGCCTGCCGACGTCATATGGAAACTCTAATGGTAGATGCAACGAAGAGAGTAGGGCGTGTGCAATGAGAGACTCAGAGAGTGGACTGATGGCGGTCGCCTTCAAACGGGACCAATATTGACGGTGGTGGTTGGCAGACGTGAAGCGTGTAGTGCGGACGCGCCGCCGCTCGATGACACGTGGTGGATCCGACAACGGCGCTCAGCCAGATTACAATGTATTTGGGTGGATATATACTTTTATAATACTCAAAACCGTGCAACCAAATATCGTACTCGGACTGGAACCCCTCGGAGATTAAGACCCACTTGAGTGGCGTCCGTGGCGATGGTTACGCACGAAAGTTTTCCTGTGCACGGGGCCATGGCGACAACTGTTATGACTGAAGCGTGAAGACGGCGTGCTTGTCCTTCCCAGCCCTGACAATGACCAGACGCCCATCGATCAAATCTTCCGGCTGAATCCTCCTATGTGCGTCGATAGTCCGGCCATTCAGGTAGAGGCCACGCATCGCTACTAATGACTTCGCAGCACCTATGAAGGACGAAGGATGAGCGGACAAACAACTTTAATGGCTAATGGCAACGTACTGGCGTTCTTAGTTACGCCGTGGTTTACAGTTAGCCTCAGTACCGTGGTCCCATACATCTCATCGGCGGGGATAGATAGGAGACGGGGATCCCCCGAAAGGGCTACCAAAACTTCTTCAGCGTTCACCGCGGATACATCCGTGCCGAAGAGAACCCTAGTAATCGACTTAGCACGCTTGACGCCTTCCACTGGTGGGGACTCAGCCAAGAAGACACCATCGATACACGGAAACTACCTGTGTGCACAAGCTCTGTTACTTCTTCTGCAAGAAGTTTTTGGGCGATGCGCTCTTCAGGTTTTCTCTGAGGGATAACACTGAGCATGGCGCGTTGCATTTTACTAATCGCTTACACTATGGTCTTCGAGAGTTTGTTCTATCCTTTCCAAGGGTAACAGAGTGAACAGCTTTAAATACCGACCGACAACTTCGTCACTAGTTTTCATGAAGAACTGGAGGCAACTTCGCGTTAAGGTGGCAGATGCAAATCTATGGCCGCTTACCTGATAGAAATCGTACACTGTGGTTAGCTTCTCGTTCAACCAGATCGCATTCCCTGCACTTTTCCCGAATTTCGCGCCTGTAGCGGTTGTGAGAAGAGGCGTGGTAATACCAAACGCTCTTTCGCGGCTCTCAGCGGCTCCACTCGGCAGTTCGTTTGTACGACTGATTAGTTCGAGTCCGGCGATGATGTTACCCCATTGGTCCGATCCTCCGAGTTGGATAGTGCAGCCTGTCCTTTCGTACAAAGCGAGGAAGTCGTACGCCTGCAGGAGCTGGTATGAAAATTCTGCGAACGATATGCCTTGTTGTGTATTTAGTCTCGACTGAACACTGGGGAAGCTCCGATCAGCGCATATAAAGTGTGAACTGATTGGACTCGCCTTTCCCGCGCAATCATGCTATTAACTCTGGCGGTTGCACCCGCGACTCGCAAAAATTCTAGTACACCTAGGTTCTTGAACCAATCGATATTATTCATGACAAGTGGGGGAATATATGACTCGTCCAAGGAGGACACCCGTTTGCCTGCGTAGTCGCGTGCACGTTCAAAAAAATTCTGGACGGCAGCTGACAATTTTAGCACGTTGTTTCGGGCCATGGCTTCTTCCATATGGGGCCTCTCCGTGGAGCGTCCTGAGGGATCCCCAATTAAAGCGGTTGCACCCCCAATCTGCAAAGATATGAGGTAGATGATGGTAGGCTTGTTGACACCGCTTACAAGAGGAATGATTTTGTGGCCGTGAATTTGGAAGTGGACCAAGCACATCATGGGCAAGATGTGGCCGACATGTAATGAGTCGGCAGTAGGATCTATGCCAGAATATACCACTCGGCTCTGATCCCGAAGAAAGTCCCTGAGTTGTTCAGGCCTAGAGATCACCAGTAAGCCAGTAGGACGTCGTATGAAGAGGCGATCGCACTTCGTAACTTGCGAAATAAAGCCCCTAGAGGATAGTTCGTCAAGAAGCCCCACTCGAGTAGCTAAATTGCGTCGGGAGATGTTGAAAGTGCATATTTTCGGTGAGTGGCAACTACTGGAACGAAACACCGCGAACATGGCTCTCAAAAAGGAAGGTACCAACAAAGTCACGTTGTAACCGGCGCCTAACAAGGACAAGGCCACACCCACGATTAAGTTGTACGGTTACAGTTTCTGGCTCTTAGGCGGCTGGATTTCTTAATGGACTGCTCCCAATTGCTGTGACTACCCAATCCCTCGGTTCATTTTACTCGTCCTTTCTTCATGCCCAGGTAGGACCCTTTGGAATGCTCCAGAATCCAGATTCAGGGACCGATTCAACTGAAGCCGAAGTTGACTCTGGGCCATGTCACCTATGATGTGTTCTTTCAAGCGACGCGTGATGCCAAGTCGCAGCCTGCGTACTTGATTGAATATGATGTCACAGCGCCTGCAGATGCACCCGCACTCCTTCCCATACTCAAGCGCCATGTGCTTCGTTCAAAAGTTCATTTACGTGATGCTTTCAGATAAGTGCGACATTTGGGCCGCATGGGGCTATGACGGGAAAGTCGGCAACTCGAGGCGATGGATGCGAGCACAGAGCGGCGCAATCGAACCGGTGTGGGACTCTTCGCCATGGGGATTAGAGTGTGATGCGTTCGTTGACTGGAGAACGGAAGGAATGGGGCCAAGGAGACTGGTGAGAGCAGGAGATCGGCGTGAGTACCACTTTTCCGTCTGTCTGCAAAATGAAGATTGATGTGAGCATCGCAGGACACTAGTTCACATGATGGAGGTGTCCCAGATGACTGTCTCTTGTATTGGATCCTACGCGGCGTTTATGAGGGCATAGTTGACATACCCCGATGCAGGCGCTTCACCAATGGAATCGAACCTGGAAGACATGGCGGCATGTGAGTTTTGGCTGACGCTCTGCTGAGAGTACTGTGGTGTGATTGATATGATGACTCGTCGTAGACCTTCGAGGCTGTTACTTTGGGCAAGAGCTCACAGTCCGGACATATCATTCAGGCATCGTTCGCAAGCGCATACTCCCAGTGCTTCTCCATTCACCGGCTCCTACGTCACACGATCTCGAGGTCCGCCAATCTCACTCACGCTTCACGTCAAGTTTGAAGTTGGGTCTCGGTAAAGCGGTCCACTCTCACCGACACGTGGGAAGGATGCGATTCGTCAATCGCTGCTGTCAGCACAGTTACTTTTCGTTCGCAGTTTCACTAGGTGGTTGACTCTCTCTTATTTACTGGTTTGAATGGTGAATTTCAGACACTTCTCCCTGCGTGGAACCGATATCTAACGACCCCGAGTTACCATTCGTACCTCAACGCTTCAACTCCTACAATTTCCTCTCGCATTCACGATGACTATCAACAAATCTCAGGGAAAAAGTTTTCGAACTGTTCGCGTCGATTTATGTCTGCCGGCTTTCACACACGGTCAACTATATGTCGCTCTGTCTCAAGTGAAAACTCGATACAACACCAAAGGTCCACTGAACCCTGATGAAGCTGACAGAAAAATGAGGCATGCTGTACACCAAGCAGTCCTCCTTTAGCCATGCATATCACTCGCTCTACTTTTGCGACGTTTTCTTACAACTTAGAAGATACAGATTTCCCACATCCCAGGCCGTCTTCTCTCTCCCTCTGTTCCCTAACATACAAGTTGCGTCCGTATGTGCTATGCCTTCAGAGAATACGGGTTAACGTTCTCCCCACCTTTCAGTATCGTTTCGAACAACATTAATATTACTTGACGTTTTATACTTGCGAATCTCTATATTTCGAACTCAACGGTTGAATCTGCCCAGCGAAATAGTCGCACACGCATCAAGAGAATGTAAGAAGGGCCCGGACAAAATAATTGTGCGACTCCACCATCGGGTCGATATATCTCTGAGTACGTTGGAATTTCCTGACAAACTCTCGCACAGCAGCTTCGACAGAGCCTTCGTAAGGCCCCTCTCGATGGGAAGATAACCACCAAACAGGCGCGCGCAAAAGGGCCCCACGTATTGTAAAGGCGTTGAAACACGTCAAGGTTGAGATGGAGTATATTTCTGTTGGCAAACACCTACTAGTAGCAAGGAAGGAGACACTTACAAAAGTCAGACGAACCCTGGTATGTTTATCTCCTCAACCGACGAAAAGTAGACCGTTACATACAGCAGCTGATGCCACTCTTTCCAGTTCTTCGGTGTTGGTGACGTTGTGCGAATCAGTGAATGATCCGAGCATCTCGTGCCTGCGTTGCATACAGAAAGGTTTTCACATGATATTCTATCGTTTGGACTCGAATCGGCGAGGGCCAAGGTTCCTTTTGATATCCCGACCATACATTTTGTATGGCCTCCTTCTCATGGATCTCATCAAAGAGTATCAAGTGGTCAGATAGTTGAAACGCGGTAGGACTCTTACGACTCAACCGGCGAAGCAGGACAGAATATATGAAAGATGACCTCCCTGGACCAGTGTTTGGAAGAAGATACAGTAGTCGGCTATAGTTAGAGGTGGCCGTAATTAGCGGAAAGCTCATACCAATGCCCTATTGGTCATTTACAATTACACTACCTGTATGTTGCATTTGCGACTCCCAATCTAGTGACCCAAAAGCAGCAATTTATTCTTGGCGGGATAGAAGAATTGCTTCGTTGAAACCGAGCGGTCATAGTCCCAGCTTTTCGGAGTTCTGCTGAGGGTACATAATCTAACTTGTCTCGCTGACCACGAGCCACAGTCTGTACTACGCCTTGGAGATCTTCGCCCCAGATAACACTGTACAGGGACGGTGGCTTTCAGCACTTTCAGTAGTGCCTGTGGGAAGGAGTCAGGGGTTACGGCTCTGTGGTGATAACTTTGACCCACTACTGAGATCAGAGGTGCTGGGTTCGTTGAACTTGTGAGGCTCTGTCTGTACCAACTTAGGTGATTTACCGCGTTCAGATTCGTCGTTCGCCTTGCGTCTACCCTTGACGGCCGTGGGAGCGGGCGGTATCGTGCGGATAAGTCAAGTTGAACGCGTTCAATGCAGTACCTAGACGCCCGAACCGCACGCCGCTCACTCTAACCCAAAAAAACTCTTCTATCCAGTATGGCCGTTGCACAAGATATGGAGCACGGGCAAATTTTCTTGAATTTGTGCGTAAATGGCCGTTGACCCGTGAGTTTCTTGATAGTGACCAACTACCCGGCCCGCTGGCAGCCCGGGTCTGAGGCCCTCAGCATCGCAAATCTCAGGAAGAGGGTGCGTCGACCCCTTCTTTTGTGTGGCGATGCTCGCTCAAGAACCGTCCTTGAACAGTACTCGAATCGCCGAATCGCAGGGAAGCCTATCCGAGCTACGAGTTGAGGTGACTGGTATGTACTTAAATCCTAACTCGTTGATGCCTTGACAACTGTTTATTCTCCTGTTTATTCTCTTTGTTAGTCCTCCGGGCGCACGATCTTCCACGTATTAAGAAACGGTTTGGCCTGAAGGGGCGATTCTTTGTCACTGTAACCAGTCATGCGACAATCAAGAGGACAGAAAGCGTCCAGATTGATGGACAAACAGTACACTGGAACCAGAGGCTTGGTGCCTTGTAGGACATCCTTTTTCAATCGCATTTTCGGCTAAAAGTTCAGTTCAGTTCTACGCAATGGCCTTCACATCTTATACTGTGTCTTTATGAGAAGCGGCACTTACACCCTGATGTCGTTATCGGAACGCGCGAATTACCCATACCTATCGAATCCCAAATTGGTTCGTATCTTATTAGAGACTTCGCTTGTTTGACTAGCTGAACATCTCGGGGGTAGACGTCCCCTTTGTCCTTACTAACGGCAACAGACAGGCTGGACAGTCGATTCAGCCGGTCACGCTCTACTTGACAATCATTGTGTCACCGAACACAACCTCATATCCGGTCTTGCCCATCAACGTCACCAATCTCCACTGGCAATCGACTGAAGTCAACGAGTCGCCTCCTAGAGAAGCTACGGTCTCTATGGCCCAGGACTCCACGAAAACCGCTCCGCCCACTGTCGCTGCTGGCTCTGAAACACTCTCTCCTCCGACGGATCGCCTTCCTATCGAGATGAGTGCCCCTATGCCGCCAGCGGGCGATCAACAGACGGGAATGTCATCTGCCGAGGAAGCTCTCCATGACACCGACGAAGCTATGACGACAATCAATCTCTCGAAAACATGGGAAGGTGCTCTTGACAGAATTAAGTGGGTGATGGATACTGTGAGCCCAGCTGCAGAAGTGTGTTACATTGTCCCTCTTGCCAATCCTTGACCGAGCCGAATTTCGTTCTCAGCTTCACCCGTATGCAAAGATGGCATATGGTCTCCTTTTTGCGATCCCCAAGGTAAATTGGCTAAGGTCGGATTGAAATACTTATGCTATGCTTATTTGGACGCTAGACCCTCCTAGAACAGTTTCAACGTGACGACAACGTCCGAACCTTACTTGTAGCCATACACGATGCGTTTGATTTCGCAAACCAGGGAGACCGTTTCAAAGCTATCGGGCGTGATTCCAAGCAGGCACAAATCCTTGTGCTCATGTTGCAGCATGTCTGTAATTGCTGTGACTTTATCCGATCGTACGCAAAGGATTCCCAATTCTGTACGTAATTTTGCCCCATTTCAGTGGCCGACGTAAACATGTGGTTTTCAGGGAAGCGAATGTTGAAGAATACGAGGAGCCAAGTCGATAAACAAATCGAGGATTTCCGCACCACCCTTCTTAAACTCCAAAAAGCTTTCTTGGATGAGGCCACCATCACCACAGAGATAACTGTACTCCAGATTCTGGACGATATGGGAATAGTTTCGGCCAATGTCGGCAGGATTTCAAGTCAGCTTGACGGGATGGCTATCCAGCTAAAGTGGGTGTCTAGCCAAGTCTCAGATGCCGGTACGTAGTCCCGATACCTTGAGGTTCATTGATCTGAGGATTGTCCCAGAGCAAGATGCAAAAATCAGAGAAATCCCATACGGGACTGGCTCGCGATTCACACCCGACAAAGGCTGTCTTACGGGAACGCGGACGGCCTTTCTGAACTTCGTTGTTAATTGGGTGAACGATCCCGCTTCCGAACGTAGTCTCGTTCTTTTTGGGCAAGCAGGCACAGGAAAGTCATCCATTGCGCACGAGATCGCGCGTCGCTTCGACAAAATGCATCGTCTTACGTCATCCTTTATATTTTTGCGGAAGGAGCAATTCAAACCTTATCACCTCTTCACGACTCTTGCTCGCGATCTCTCCGACCGTTATCCCTCATTTAAAACTGCGCTGGGCAGGGTCGTAAAGGACAACTCTTCTCTTCGAGTTGGAACCCGTGACTATGGTACCCTGTTTGAATCCCTTATCCTGGAACCACTTAAGGATCTGCACATCATTGGTCCTATTCTTGTCGTAATCGATGCTTTGGACGAGAGTGGGGACGTGACTGGTGAAAACGGCCTACATACATTTCTTGCTAAAGCCCTCTCTAAACTGCCATCAAATTTCCGTGTCCTCATCACCTCGCGACCCGAGCATGACATCGAGTCTGCGTTCGTTGGAGACAGGTTAGCCGGCATCAAAATCAAATATATGAATGATTCTGAGCTGGTTGCTACGACACATGACGATATTCTCGCGTTTCTTCACGAGAAGCTCCCTTCGGACGAGTTCAGAAAGTATGGGGAAGCACTGGCAATAAGGGCGGAGGGTTTGTTTCAGTGGGCAGCGGTCGCACGTGGATATATCCTAAACCCTCCGGAGTTCTTCGGATTCAGCAAGAAAAAGTGCATCGAGCATATTTTGAGACTCACTGCAGATCGCCATAGACAAGATCCCTTGGACGACTTATACAAAGAAGTCCTTGAGGGATACTTCACAAAGCGAGAAACACGGCTACTCTTTCAATCTGTCGTGGGACAGCTCATTAATTCAATTGAACCTCTCACCATCCGCTCCCTGACCACTCTGCGACAACACGCTTCTTTCGACGGGGACGACAGTGATGCCGTTGTCATATTGCTTCGTCGCCTCGGCTCGTTGTTGAGTAATGTCAATTCATCCGATGAAAGCCTTCCCATCATTCCTCTCCATACATCATTCCGCGATTTCCTCACAAATAAAGAGAAGAGCGGCGATTTTTTTGTCAGCCTTCGCGATGCTCACCATCAATTGGCCCATTCCTGTCTCGGTTTACTGCTCCATGACCTCAAATTCAACATCTGCAGTCTCGAATCGTCATATTTTGCCAACAAAGACATCGATGACGTTAACTCCCGCATTGATAAAAACATCTCACCTCCTCTGTTGTATGCTTGCCGTTTCTGGGACGATCACTTGGAACATACTGATTTCAATACCGAACTATTTGGAAAACTTCAAACTTTCTTCAAGGAGAAATTTCTCTTTTGGCTGGAGGCCCTCAGCTTGACGAGCAATATGGGTCTAGCTTCACGAGCGCTCTCGACTCTGAATGTGTGGTTAGCGTCTAGTCAAGGTGTGAGTATAATTGTTGATTCGATGAGAAAGGCTAATTACTAATAGCTACGATCACAACAGGTTTCCCAAATAGAGCTAGAGAAATCCAGGTCGTTCGTCAACGATGCCTCTGTATTTGTCCGGTATTTCGGGATGACCATGGCAAAGAGTGCCCCACATGTCTATCTTTCTGCACTACCATTTGCGCCGACTTGCTCTGTTGTCTCTGCACATTATTCCAGCTCATTTCCTCGAATCTTACGCGTGGAACGTGGGCGATTGCCTCATTGGCCATCATCGGAGATGGTGATCTCAAATGTTGGGGATATGGTCTTTTCCATCGCCCTCTCACCGGGTGGCCAGCATATCGCCTCAGGCTCCTCTGATGGAACAATCCGTGTGTGGAACGCCACGACAGGAGAGACAATGGCGGGCCCATTTACTGGACACGCGGATTCGGTATTGTCTGTGGCATTCTCGTCAGATGGCCAGCGCATCGTCTCGGGCTCTTCCGATCGAACAATTCGTGTGTGGAACGCCACGACGGGAGAGACAGTGGCGGGCCCGTTCACTGGACACAAGGATTGGGTCAGGTCTGTAGCATTCTCGCCAGATGGCCAGCACATCGTCTCAGGCTCCTCCGATGGAACAATTCGCGTGTGGAACGCCACCACGGGAGAGACAGAGGCGAGCCCATTTACCGGACACACATCTCCGGTCTGGTCTGTGGCATTCTCACCAGATGGCCAGCGTATCGTCTCAGGCTCGCATGATCGAACAATTCGTTTGTGGAACGCCAATACGGGAGAGACGGAGACAAGCCCATTCACTGGACACACGGACCGGGTCTGGTCTGTAGCATTCTCACCAGATGGCCAGCGCATCGTCTCAGGCTCCTCTGACGGAATGATTCGTGTGTGGAACGCCAATACGGGAGAGACGGAGGCAGGCCCATTTCATGGACACACTGATGGGGTCTGGTCTGTGGGATTCTCACCAGATGGCCGGCGCATCGTCTCAAGCTCGGACGATCGAACAATTCGTGTGTGGAACACCACTACGGGAGAGACAGAAGCAGGTCCATTTACTGGACATACGTCCTCGGTCTGGTCTGTGGCATTCTTACCAGACGGCCAGCGCATCGTTTCAGGCTCCTCCGATGGGACAATTCGTGTGTGGAACGCCACAACGGGAGAGACAGCGGCAGGCCCATTCACTGGACACACAGATTCGGTATTGTCTGTGGGGTTCTCGCCAGATGGCCAGCGCGTCGTCTCAGGCTCGGACGACCGAACAATTTGTGTGTGGAATGCCACGACGGGGAAGACAGAAGCAGGCCCATTTACTGGACATATGGATTCGGTCATATCTGTGGCGTTCTCGCCAGATGGCCGGCGCATCGTCTCGGGCTCTTCAGATCGAACAATTCGTGTGTGGAACGCCACTACGGGAGAGACAGAAGCAGGCCCATTTATGGGACACACGGATTCGGTCTGCTCTGTGGGATTCTCGCCAGATGACCAGCGCATCGTCTCGGGCTCAAACGATGGAACAATTTGTGTGTGGGACGCCACTACGGGAGAGACAGAGGCTGGCCCGTATATTGGACACACGGATTCGGTATTGTCTGTGGCATTTTCGCCAAATGGCCAGCGCATCATCTCAGGCTCCTCCGATGGAACAATTCGTGTGTGGAACGCCAATAAGGGGGAGACAGAGGCAGGCCCATTCACTGGACACACGGATTCGGTCTGGTCTGTGGCATTCTCGCCAGATGGTCAGCGCATCGTCTCAGGCTCCTCCGATGGAACCATCCGTGTGTGGAACGCCAATACGGGAGAGACAGAGGCGGGCCCATTTACTCGACACGCGCATTCAGTTTGGTCTGTGGCATTCTCGCCAGACGGTCAGCGCATCGTCTCAGGCTCCTCTGATGGAATAACTCGTATGTGGAACGCCACTACGGGAGAGACAGCGGCAGGCCCATTCACTGGACACACGGATTGGGTCAAGTCTGTGGCATTCTCGCCAGATGGCCACCGCATCGTCTCAGGCTCTTCCGATGGAACGATTCGTGTATGGAACACCACTACGGGAGAGACAGAGGCAGGCCAGAATTTGGTCGAGTTTGTGGCATTCTCGCCAGATGGTTAGTGCAATGTCTCGTCAGGACATGAATCATTCCGCATGTTGAACACCGCCACAGGAAATACGGAAACTACGAGACACGTCGACTTCACTGACCACTCCGTGATCAGTGAAGAGGGATGGATATGTGGTAGTGAAGGTGAACTCTTGATGTGGATACCGCGAACCCATAGGGCACATCTTCACCGTCCAAGTAATATCTGGGTTGCCGGAGAATATGAAACCCGCCTTGATCTTTCTACTTTCGTACATGGGCGAAGTTGGACTACTTGTATTAACACTAGATAGGATCGCTACAGCGCTACAGCAATCCATGGGTTTTCTTCAGGAATGTGATATGCTAGATAAGAGTTCATTGAGGCAGTACACGTTGAGGCTTGAAGCTTGGAGACTTAGTTACCGCTGATGCACTGATGCTCTGCAACGTGGGTCAGTAGCAATCACGTGATGCCACCCAACCGCGAACACAATCCACGCAAGCAAGTATGATAAAAGTTCATGCTCAGTAAGGAAAATAAAGCAGGGGAACAAACAAAACACCGAGACTTGCGGCACTGTGCCAGCAAATCTCCAGGTAACCTCACACATACATGAAGGCGCGGTCCAGCAGGCCATAATTGTTGTATCCGTTCCATCGGACCCATCTCCCAAGTTGGATCTGGTGCCACGAGATACCATGGGAGGGTAGAACGTGCGAGTGCCCGGCAAAAGTAAACGAAAAGTCCTATCTGAGGACCGTGCGAATAACGGACTCCATGTCTCAACCAGGCCAGGATCGCCAGTAGCAGGGACATGTTACACCTGCTATAAGCAATATTTATCACAAGTGAGGTGGTTGTAGCGATAAGCTGTGCGACCCACTCGTTTGGATTGTAACGGGTTCAGTAACTAGGATAGTAAGATTGTCTAGATTTCTGGTGGAAAGGAGCGGGGGGCCATTGCTATCACTGAAGAAAAATTAGTTGGTGTGTCCATAACAATGAGAGTTTTTCTCACTCACCTCTTCAGATGATGTCGTTATGGTGCAAGCGTCGCCTTGCGTGGTATGCTTCTGCACGAGAGTCTGCTGAAGATACAAAACGAAAAGGAGCCTGGTCTATGTTGTGGGTCCAGGTGATATTTAAAACAGACCAGGAGCGTAAGTCTCTTTCTCAAGGCACCTCCTGGTGATAAATTGGACATCTGCTCGGACCTGGCGTGGCCTGAAGTAGGGTTGTTCTGTTCTTTAGTCCATAAAAAGTGCTTCCTTTTCTCGATACCTTTGATGTCAAGGATCCCGACAGCTCACTCCCCCGACTCTAGGAGGTCGGCTAGAGGAAAGATAGCCAATACGATGAAATCGGGGTACCCCGACTACGTGCGGCTCTGTAGCTGGGTAGAGGAAGTGCCTTTCCGAATGTGACAGCTGTGTGAGGCCCTGGTAATACACCACCTCCTGTGTACAGGTGTCTCGTATGCACGCTTCATATCAAGTGCTAAAGCTAAAGCGCTAAACGCGTTTTCACACTGTGATGCCCATATGAGACACAGGTGCCTGGTGACGTGACGTATGACGTGTGACAGGGTTCGCGTGGCTCGGTAGTCTCACCCACGCGTCATGATGTGAAACGTGAACCCCAATACATTCGAGTCTCGGAGCAAAAGTGGGCATATACCATGTATACTGGGCGAGGAGGGGAAGTGAGTTCACTGTCGTAGAAACAAGTGGCTGGTTGACCCGTCGCGAGCCACAATCTATCGGGAGTCGTCGTTCATTTCCTCTGCTGGGCCCTATCTGGTCACTCTAGGTATTTAACTTTTACCATTCTCTGATGTGGCGCATCGGAGCCCCATGTCCGGTTTTTGTCACCGTTTAGAACCTTGTGGCAGCAGTTTCGTCGGATTTCATCCCTCGCTGCGTTTCTACAGCACATCCAACACTGCTCTAGACCTGCAACACGCATTAGCCGGTGGACATTTTATCACGCGAGTAGGTGGATGAAGAGAATACTGTAACGTACGTCACCCGGATCTCATGATGAGAACTCGATCGCGTGTCGCCGTCTTCCGGACACGTGAGTACGCGCTGGGCGCTGTCGCGTCAATCGAAGGCGGACTCACCGGAACTGGGTCTACTTTGTGCTAGCCCGGGCGGATCATCCATTTTACGTGGCGCTCATTGAGGGTACATATATCTCGGACACCACAAGTTTCGGCGGGTCCTGTCCTTTGACCTTTTCATGAGCACGTCGCACCCTCCTGCTTTGCTCACTTGATACTGTTCTTATGTCTCTTCGTCGAGTGCCGGTTCCACTACCGCCTGGTCGGTTTACACACCGTTTCTACTCCTCTCAAACTACACCTGTTACTATTGGTATTCGTCGCGAGGATCCTGGGCGCAAATGGGAGCGCAGGGTCCCCCTTACTCCAGACGCCGTTGCGGAGTTAGTGAGTCATGATAAGGTGCGCGTGCTCATACAGGAATGCGAGCGCAGAGTCTTCCCTGTGGACGAATATATTCGCGTGCGTATCCATTACTTCGGGCTTATCTCCAAGCGCTTAAATCATACAGGCAGGTGCAGAGGTGCATTCGACGCTCGCGCCTGCACACCTAGTTCTTGGCATCAAAGAAACACCCCTCCCTTCTCTCATTACGAGCCCAGTCCCTTCAATCAAACATGATTCTCTGGTTCCCAGAACGCACATGATGTTCTCACACACGATCAAAGGCCAAGAATACAATATGCCTCTGCTTTCGAGATTTCTTGCCGGAGGGGACAAGTATACTGACCCAAACCTCACGGGCAATGGATCTCTTCCACAATCGGAAGCTCGTCTCATTGACTATGAGCTCTTGACTGGAGCGGACGGCAAGAGGACGGTCGCATTTGGATGGCATGCAGGAGGTTTGCAAACTCTAGGTACCTAATTTCGCTTGCGATTTATTCTTTGCGTGTTCTTAGTTGCTGGTGCGCTTGAGGCTCTGGTTGCGATGGCCCAGAAACACCTGGAGCGTGGAATCGCCTCGCCTTTCCTTGTGAGTAACTACTACATTGCTCGCCGATGCCCTGGAAATAACATGGGGGTCTTCCTATAGTATACTCCCCGGCCACATACCTCGTCAAGTCTTGATGCCCATCGTGCTAAACTAAGGCATGTTGGTAGCCAAATAGCTGAACATGGTACTCCGAAAAGCCTTGGACCAGTAATATTTGGTGTCACGGGGTAAGCATTTCGGCGCTGTACAGTCGCCTGCAACTCACGGTGCGGGTTTAAAGCAATGGAAACGTTACTCAGGGTATACTGTCCATTCTATCGGAGCTCCCGGTTGTTACAGTGAACGTACAAGACTTGCCCACAATTTGTAGTGATCCAGGTAATAGGTTTCAGATCACCTGCGGCGCCTTGTCTGATGACTTTGTCAAGGAACCGACTTGCGAAAGATATATCTCGTACATGCTCTCCCAGAATCTTATATATCTCGTAACGACGGTGCTCCTTACGACCGATCTGACTACTACGCAAATCCTCATGAATATCGATCGGAGTTCCACACGAAGGTCACACCTTCCTTATTCCCATTTCTGTGTGGCTCAATCTTGCTCGTGAAAATAGATCGCACCCTACTTGACCCTGCTGCTCAACGGCGTAGGTTGGAACGTCGGGTTCCCTCGCCTGCTCACAACGTCACAATTAGCTCTGGCTAAGCGTTTGGCTGCTATAGGAGATATTTCTTGTGACATTGGCGGCGGGCTCGAGTTTGTCTCTCGTGCGACGACAATAGATGCACCCTCATTTGATGTGAATGGTGTTACTGTAGTCGCTGTGGATATCCTTCCTGCGAGTCTTCCACGAGATGCGAGCGTTCATTTCTCGGAAAGGCTCTTACGCTACGTGCGATCCGTGGTAAACGACTACAAAGGCGCCAAAGATGAAGACGTGGAAGCTAGTAACGCTTTGAAAGGAGCAACGATCGCAAGTCACGGACGGCTCGAGAAAAGACACGAGTGGTTGGCACCGAAAGTCCAGGCGTGGCGTGCCACTCAGGAGTCACAGAGGCACGATACCTCTGATATGCATTCTGCTGTCGGAGGGAGGGGAAGATCCGTGGCCAAGAGGAAGAAACGTATCCTAGTTTTTGGAAGTGGAATGGTCGCAGGACCCGCCGTGGATGAGCTAGCTGGAAGGCCGGACGTCGAGCTGATCGTTGGTGAGTGTCACTCTCAGCTTCCTGGAGGTGCCAGCGTAGTGAATACAGGGCCTTAGCCAGCAATTCACCTCAGGAGGCAGAGCATCTGGTCGCAACCCACCCTAACGCAAGAGCGCTCCTCGTCACCATGGACGATCAGACCCGGGTGAGCCAACTGGTAAAGGAATCCGACATCGTCATCAGGTAAGATTCGACGTATTGTACGAGGCGCTTCTCACACTTCGCTGTAGTCTACTCCCAGCCCCTCTGCACCCGGCTGTGGCAGAGTTATGTATAGAACATAAGAAACATATGGTGACCGCTTCCTACGTATCACCGGCCATGCGATCACTCCATTCACGGTGCGGAGTTTCGTTATTGTTTCATCCCTCAAGCTAAGGAACACATGTACAGTGCACAATCGGCGGGAATCATACTCCTAAATGAGATTGGCCTTGACCCTGGCATCGACCATTGTTCTGCTCATGCGCTTTTGTCTCGCTTGCGTGCGGAGAACAAGCGAGTTGTAGGTTTCACCTCTTTCTGCGGCGGTCTCCCTGCTCCAGAGGCCGCAGAAGGCGTTCCTTTAGGTTATAAGTTCAGCTGGAGTCCCCGTGGTGTGCTGCGAGCTGCTGGAGAGGGCGCCAAGTTTCTCCTTTCTGGGCAGGTAAGGCTATCATCCACCCACCCTCCTTTCCCCGTTGTTGATCGCCGTCAGAGTTGGGAAATCCCGGGAGAGAGCCTACTTCTTCAGCACTTCCCCGATGTGCCCCTTTCGAACATCTTGAAGCTTGAAGGTCTCGCCAACAGGAACAGCATGCATTACACGGAAACATATTCCTTAGAGGGCGAGGAACTCCGCACCATGCTACGAGGAACGCTCAGGTAAGCATATCTCGTGCCTCTGGAACTCTCAAGTATTGATAGCGAACTCCAGATACCCCGGCTTCGCCTCTTTGATGCACTCTTTCGGGGCCATTGGCCTCTTAGAATCTGCCAAGACCATACATCTAGACCACTGGTCTTCCTTGACCCGTCTCGCACTGGAACAGAAACTAGGCGTTTCCGTCCCCGACAGGGATCCTCTCTCTCTCTCGTCTGCGCTCGCTAGCGTTCTCCCACCCTCTCGCCTCCCCGCCCTCCTCGAAGCGCTCAACTGGCTCCAGCTCGTCCCCTCCGCCGACGCGTCCTCAGGCTCCTTCGTCCCTGTGCCTAGACAGGCCCTCCCTCCAGCCGACGCGCTCGCGCTGCACCTCGCGCACGCCCTGCGCTACGCGCCGCGCGAGCGGGACCTCGTCCTCCTGCACCACGAAGTCGTAGCGCGCGACCCTTCGAGCGACACAGAACGGGTGTACACGTCGTCGCTGACCGCGTACGGCGACACGCGCGCATCCGCCATGGCGCGCACGGTGGGCCTGCCCGTCGCCTTTGCGGCGCTGCGCGTGCTCGACGGGTCCGTGCGCGCAACTGGCGTGTGTGGGCCGACGGCGGACGAGGCGGTTTGGAGGGGTGTCTTGGAGGGCTTGGAAAGTAAGGGTCTTGGGGTCAAAGAAAGCGTCAGCTCTGGGCCATCTATGGAAGGCATTTTGGCCGCGGATTTACAGCGGACGACGACCGCCTCCGCCTCGTTCTAAAGGCTCGAAGTATCTACCCCGTAATTTGTTTCATGACACTCCTAGGAGGATTTTGTTCGTAGTTCGAGAAGTAGTCATCTAATATACCATAGCATTGTCTATCGCAAAAGGAATAATGTACAGTGGTGCGGTCCTAAACCCGCGTTTTTGGCAAGAGGGAGCTAGCAAGACGCCGTGTCAGGGAGTGGGTGAATTCGCACGGAGACGCGTGACGTCGGTTGGTCGAGACAAGCCTGCGGTTCCAGGCGGCGGGTGTGTCAGTGCTGGTACCTCAATCCGTGTCGATCTCCGAGCTTGGGTTCGTCGATGCCGCTCGCCACCAGCTCAATGCCATCATCCATCCCGCTCCCGCTCGTAACCTCCGTGTAACCTCCACCTTCTTGTGCACGTTTCACGATCTCCCATTCGACACGGATGAATACCCATACCCATCGTCGTACGATTTCCGCGACTTCCACCCAGAAGATGAAGAGAGAGCCTTCACTCTGCGCTTGCGCGTGTAGGTGGCTGGATAACTTGATGCTCCAAGTGAGACGGAGGATTAAGTTGACGAATAGGGCAATGGGATAGATAGGAAGTGGGAATAGGAGACGCGAACGAAGGCCGTATGGATGAACACCCACGGGGGGTGCACGCGATGACGATCGAGATGGAACAGGTGATGTCAAGCTGTTTCGAGGGGAAGTGACAGACTCCTCGCGCTTTTGCATCGCAGGAAGGATCAATGAACGAGGCAAAGAGGAAGAGCGGTGTTGTTTCGTCTTCGGCGTAAATTGCAAGAGGTCGAAGCCCCAGTCGTTCGTCACGTCCCACCAAAAGGAATACAGAGAATTGACGAGTGCGGCGAGTATCCTGACGCGTTTCGATTGGTGTGAGGAGTGAGATGACTGAGGTGAGACGGCTACACATACCAAAGACGGAAAAGCGCATACTCGCCATGCCACGCTTCCTCCCTGGCCCGCTCTCCCTTCTCAGCGACAAGGTCGGATACCACGAGTCGCTGTGCGGCGGACAGGAAAATCACAGGGAACGAACTCGCGTATTTCAGAGCGTTCCAAAGCGGGCGACGACTGTCGTTCAGTGGACTCGTGTACTCGACCGTGCACTGTCGAAAGCGCACGAGGTATGGAAGGCTAAGTCGCGTCGAGCTGGGGTCCAGGCGGCCAGTGCAGCGAAGAAAACAACGTACCTCATCAATGAGGGTAAAATCCACCTGTACCAACCTTCCTGTGCCGGAGGAGTGAGGAGGCTACCCCCGGGAAGTAACATGCAAAGCGAAAGCCAGACATCCCCCAGTACTTTTGCGTACGAAGTAAAGATGTCGGCGAAGATCACGTCGGAAAAATGTATGCGGTGGTTCAAGGGTGATGATATGCATCTTTTTATACTCCTATAAGAGTGGTGGAGGGTTGGCAGAGACCCAGATTAATTACCTCATTGGAGGAGCTCAGGGAGCAAAGACGTACATGAGGAACGCGTCGCGTTCGCGTTTTTGGACGATGTCGTACGGGGAAAGGGCGCATATAAGGACGACAAGTGCGCACACTGCGGGAATATACTTGAAGAAGTCAACGAGGATGGCACTGCCGTGCGTGGCGGTGCGGTATAGCGTCCACGCAAAGGTACACCACAGGCCATACCGAAACGCAAGACGATACACGGGGGAATAGAGTGCGGTGGGGTCAGGGGACGCCTTGAGCCCCCTATTTCGACTGTCGAGTGGTAGGGGTGTGACGGATCCATGCTCGTGTACGTGTAGGTCGAGAGCGCTGGCGGCGTCTATACCGAGAAGACGAAGACCATGGAGATTCGCAGACCAGCCAAGGATACCTGCGCCTGCGAGGAAGAGAACGCGGAAAGGAAGAGGGAATGCCACGACAAAAGACAAGTCGTCTGTTTCATTATCCATTGTCTTCAATGCCGCTAGAGCATCGGGAAAGAAAGAACGGTTCAAAAGTGACTTTCGGCAATGACTGACCGGCAAACTTGTAACTGCAAATGGGCGCTTCCGCCTTGGCGATTACCTCATCTCATCTCACCTTTGCACTCCATGGGCGATGGCCAACAAGGCGCGTACAGTACCAAAGCTACTGATACCGACTTTCGACGGAAATGGGACAAGGAAGAGTATGCAGAAAGGGCAAAGAAGAAGGATGACGAGGAGAGGGAGCGCATGCAGGAGAACGAGGAGCGCATGAAGCAAGGTGCGGTTCAACTTGCATGCCGCCAATGCGCCAGGCTAACTATCGCGCCAGGAAAGAAGCCTCTCAAAGGGAAGAAAAAGGACCTACCAAGGCCCACAGAACTCATGAAACGCCGAGAGAATGACCTAGAACTCGACAAGAATTTGGGCAAGACTATGGTTGTCCAGAACCCCGGCGGCAGAGGTCCTGGACAACCAGGTTTCTACTGTGAGACCTGTAACAGGACATACAAGGACAGCACTGGCTACTTGGACCACATCAACGGGCGAGCGCGTCAGTGGACCTCTCATTGACATATTCCTTCCACCGTTATTGAACGGTGCTATGCCAGATCTACGCGCAATTGGGCAGACCACGCGGCTGGAGCGGTCTACTCTGGAGCAAGTTCGCGCTAAAATTGCGTTCTTACGCGCACAGACCAAGGAGGCGTCCGAGGCGAAGGCTTTCGACTTTGACAAGCGCCTCGCCGAGATCCGCGACAAGGAGTTGGCCGCCCGCGCAGAGAAGAAGGCCGCAAAGAAGGCCGAGAGAGAAAAGGCACGTCTCGCGCTTGCGCAAGACGCGGCGATGCAAGTTGACGATGGCAATATGATGAACATGATGGGCTTCAGCGGGTTCGGGTCCACCAAGAAATGATACGCCAGTTTCCGTCTCTTCCCGGTGCCATATATTTGATATCTGTACTCTAGTAACACAGTGTAATACATCCTTCTTTTCTCTTGCATCTAGCCACGCATCTTCAAGGCCGCACCAGTGACAACAAGAACTTAGTTTCTGCGACCTCCTGCTCCTCTTCGATGATGAGATTTGAGCCCTGCCCGCGCTTGCTTGCGTCGGTGGGCACGCTCCGCACCGTCCGCTCGATGACTTCCGCGTGCTCGCGCATCGCATCTCGGAGCTCCGTTCCAGCGTCTTCCTCGAATTGATAGTACACCTCGACGTCGTCCGTGGCCTGCAGGCCAGCTTTTTTGCGTAGTTTCTGAACGCGACTGATGAACTCACGCGCGAGCCACTCCACTGCGAGTTCTGGATGAACCTGAATGTCAAGACGCACGACGACGTCGTTGTCCGTATGAGTCGCGTACGCGCCTTCGCCATCGGGTAGCTCGATGTACCGCTGCACAACGAGATCCCCTTCGACGAGGTCGATACCCGCCACTGTCACACGACCCGTTTGCGTGTACGACCTGACGTCATCACTCGAGAGATCGGGAAGTGCGCTTTTGACTTTGCCCAAGTTACTGCGCAATTTCCGCCCAAGGACAGCCCAGTCAGCGACGGCGCGGTACCGCACTCCGGCAGTTGTTTCTTCTGAAGTGACGACGACGTCACGGACATTGAGCTCGGACTGTACGTATCTCTGTAGAGACCGAACGTCCTCCAAGTATTCGCCATCAGGGTGGAAGATAAGGAGTTCCTTCAAGGGTGTCTAGCGACAATCGGATCAGCGAATCTCTGGTACGTGGTAAGCTGTAAACGCGTACCTTGAGACTTAAATTGTTGCGCTCGCGGATGTTTCGAGTAAGCTCAATGACGGTCTGCATCCGCTTCACCTGACGTTCAATGGTAGGATCGAAGTACTCCTCTTTGACTTCAGGAAATAGCAAGAAATGTACTGATCTTGTGTCACCTGCGCCTGGGTCCTCGGGAATGAACGCCCGTAGTGACTGGTAGATATTCTCTGTAAGGAAGGGGGTATAGGATGACTCACCCAAATATCAGAATATGGCAAAAATGAGACGAAAAATAGTGTTGGCTCACCATCGTTCGACAGAGCGTGAATAGAGTCTCAAATAGAGTGTTCAGTGCTACGACAGTATCTTCTAAGCCGTCCTCTCCTTTGAGTCGTCGGCGGTTGAAACGGATGTACCAGTTCGTGAGCTCGTCGATCAGGTCAAGAAGTCGTGGTATGATGGTGTATAGGCGGTACGCTGCCATCTCCTCCTTGACGAGTTTAATGAGCGATTGGCACCGAGCCAAGATCCAGCGATCCATGACATTTCCTGACAAAGGTGCATGGGCGTCATACCGGAACTCGTGCCCTAAAGCCTTCTTGAGCAGCGCGACCTGGCCAAGGAAGAAACGGAAAGAGTTGAGCCAAGGAAGAAGGACGCGCGAGATGACCTCTCGCACGCCCTCTTCCCGGAAGCGGAGATTGTCACCACGGACAATAGGCGAGTTGACAAGGAACATCCTGCGGACGTCAATATTACCTCAACCGCGCGTCCAAAGTCAACGGTAACACAAAACAGACCTTATAGCATCAGCCCCATATCGATCAAGAATCAAGTTGGGATCGGGGTAGTTCTTAAGGCTCTTGCTCATTTTCTTGCCGTCGCTGATCATGGTGAGCGAGGGCAATTTCACGGCTCTCCAAGCGGGACCACTTACGCGGCAAGGACAAGTCCAGTAACGATGAGATTCTGCCACGGTGCCTTGCCGAACAAATGTGTGGAGAGCACAAGCAAAGTGTAGAACCACCCCCGAGTCTGGTCGATACCCTCAGATATGAAATTTGCTGGGAAAGTTCCCTCGAAGAGCTCCTTATTCTCGAATGGATAATGGAGTTGAGCGTAAGGCATGCTGTGTGACTAAGCTCAGACGCTATCACATGTGGGGATCTTGCAGACGTTGTATACCTTCCAGACTCGAACCAACAATCAAAGACTTCTGGGATCCTCTTCAAGTGGCCTTTTCCTTGTCTTGAAGGGATGGTGATGTGGTCAATTTTATCTGAGTGTAAGTCAGTGATCCCTTTTACCCCCGACAACTGCTCAAGTTCCTGGACAGAACCGATTGCGATGACCTGCACATTACATTAATTCTACTCATCTAGGTGGGGAGTGAAAGTAGTACTTCTTCAAAATCGTTAGAAACCCACAGCGGGATGGGGGTGCCCCAATAGCGGTTCCGGGATATAGACCAGTCGCGTGCATTCGCCAGCCAGTTCCCGAAACGGTTCTCACCAACGTTCTGCGGCACCCTGAAAACAAGAAAGAATTCAGGACCATTGAGGGATCCGGACACTTAACAGCCACACACCATCGAGTCTCGCCGTTGTTTTTCACAAGGTCATCGACGATGTGTGACACCCTCACGTTCCATACCGGAAATGCGCGGTAGATGATGGGAGTATTTGATCTGCGGAGAACAGCAGTCAGGAGAGTGAAAATCAGCCATCCAGGCAGTTGTCCCGACCTCCAGCAGAATGGATACTGATGCTTTTCCTGATCTTGTCTCACAAGCCGGCCCTTTGCTTTGAGTACTTTCATAATTTCCTTGTCTGCGTCCTAGAAAAATAAGCCACAGTGTGAGCCCACATGCATCTTAGATTGTCGCGTGACATCTTGACCTTCACGTACTGCCCAACAAAATCTGGCACCTCGTTTGTGAATCTGCCAGCATCGTCGACAGGACACGGTGGCATCTCGTCTGCGTTGACGACTTCATAGGCAAGTGCAATACGATGATCGTCTTCACCGAAGGCCGGTGCCTGATGAACGATACCCGTGCCGTCCTTGTCGGTCACGTAGGTGTCCACAAGTACGCGGAAAGCCCGATCCTCGTACTAAAGAGGTTTCAGTCCTGTTAGGAGCCAACTACCCGCCTTGGACAAGATTTGATTGGGCACCTTCTCAGTGAAATACTCAAACATTGGCGTGTATCTCCAGCCTCTCATGTCCTCGCCTCTGAACTGACCAACTTTCTTGAACTTGGCCTTTTTCGGATCCTTGTATAAGGCCACCAAGCGCGTTTCAAGGAGAATGTAATTCACGCCGCGTTCCTCGTCGCATATTTTGATGTAATTCAAGTCTGGATGGACGCAGAGCGCAAGATTAGATGGAAGTGTCCAGGGTGTAGTCGTCCAGGCCAAAAGAGACGTCTTTGGATCATCGACGAGCGGGAACGCGACGGTCACTATTGCGAAGACGTTGGGATCAACGCAAATGAAATATCATCGGAACAATGGCACACACCCGCGGGATCATTGACCTCTTGTAATTCTGCCCGGCCTCAAAGTTGGACAGCGGTGTGAGCAGCCCCGTAGAATAGGGCATTACTTTGAGACCGCGATAGACAAGACCTTTGTCGAACAGCTGCTTGAACGCCCACCAGACGCTCTCCATAAAGCTGAGATTGAGCGTCTTGTAGTCGTTATCAAAGTCGATCCAGCGGCCCATGCGCTCGACGGTCGCCCGCCACTCGGACGAGTAGCGCATGACGATCGCACGGCACTCGGCGTTGTACTTGTCGATGCCCATGTTGAGTACATCTGAGCGCGCTTTGATGCCGAGCTTCTTATCAATCTCGTGCTCTACGGGGACGCCGTGGGTGTCCCAGCCGAAACGGCGTGGTACGTGGAAGCCCGAGACGTGGGCGTGGCGTGTGACGATATCCTGCCATCAGATCGACAGTTCCCGGTGAGCGGATGGCATCTGAATAAGGAGATCAAGCACCTTGATGGTGCCGGCGAGTAGATGGCCATAATGCGGAAGGCCGGTGGCGAACGGAGGGCCATCGTAGAAGGAGTAGACAGGGCGACCGTCGGAAAGCTTAAGACTGGTTTGGAACGCGTCAATCTCGCGCCAAAATTTCAATACTTTCTCCTCCTCCTCGGGGAAGTTAAACACGGTGGATACTACAATATGATGATGCGATCGATGTAAAGCAGGAGGACGAAAACGAAACTTACTGTCGTGTGGTGGAAACATGGGAAGAAAAGCTAATTCGAATCAGTAAGTAGCCTGAGCAATCCCGAAGTCTTGATCACTGCATTCCCACTTTGATTCATTTTGACTCGTCTCTTTCGGGCCGTGCGAATAAACAATTGCATATAACGCGTACATAACCTGACATAAACAACAAATACACCAGTAATCTCAACCCCTCGCCGTCCCCTCGAGACGCGTACAAGGTTGTCGGGCATGAGCCAGCACACCGGACAATACCTCCCCGACCCCGCGGGGGCCTGACCAACCTTCTTTCCCGAGCATCTCTATGATTCTCCATAGCATGAGTCCAGTGTTTCTAAGGCCTACAGCGATGAATGTGATGTCCGAATCAAACGAGAGTATGCGAATGGCAGCGTCATGCTTGGGTAGAGGCGTGTATGCGGTGTCTTTGCGTGTCCGATGGGATGGAAATATGGGATAGAAACCGGCGCAAGTGGGCCACCTCTGGCCAGGGCATAATATAAGGATCAACGAACGCCCGGAAAGCTATGATGGTCGCATAGTCTCCACTGGGTGCTGCTGTTCTTGTTCCTGTTTGCCTGTCCGCCCTTGTCGTTTTGTGTCTCTCCATTGTAGAGCGCGAGCTACCCATCCTTGCATATCGACGTGGCGCTGTCCATCCTCCGAAAGGAATGGATGACTCTGAGTCGCAAAGTCAGACCAAGGCCCAAAACAAGGAAAAGAGAACGGAACGCACCAATAATTCAGCATAAGTAGCCCGGGACTCAGGTCGCTTTACAAGGCTCCTGTTTACAAAGTCGCGCGCCGCTTCCGTATAGGTTTCTGGCAGCTCTGGTGGGTCGCCATGTACGATTGCAGTGAGTTGGGCAAAGACGTTCGAGTATGTCTCGGGTGGATACGGGTACTTCCCAAGGGCAATCTCGAGTGTCGCCAGCCCGAGGGACCACACGTCAGACGAGACCGTGTATGTACTGAGTGCATTCTGAGATTCGCCCTTGATGCGTTCAGGGGCCATGTAACTCTGGCATCCAATGTTCGTTTTAGCGAGAGATTTTTCGAGTTGTCCGGAAACGCCAAAGTCACAGAGCTTGACGTCACCCTTTTTGTTGAGGAGAATATTTGTAGGTTTGACATCTATAACGTAGAAGGTTAAATGAACGAGCATTACCGACAGGTTGAGTATTGCCCACACACCTCTGTGAATTATTTGTAGTTCATCCTTGAGAAATTTAAGCCCCTTGACCATAAAAGAAACAATACGACCCAAGACCGGCTCGGGAACCCCAACACCATAAAGTTTATCAAGACTACCAGCATCCATGTACTCCATGCAATAGTAGACACAGGATTCTATAAAGAAAGCGCCGTAAAATTCGACGATAGATGGGTGTACGGCGCGGTGTAGAATGTCGAGTTCCATGATGATCGCATTTAGTTTGGTATTGTCGAGTTCCAAGCGGATTTCCTGCGAATCGAGTCAAAAGTTAGTGGGGTAGAGACGACGAACGTTGCGGGCGAGAAAGATACCTTCATCGCCATCGCCACATTGGTAGGCTTATGGAAAACTCGCTTAACAGTACCATATGCACCGCTACCGAGCTCTTCCCCGAGGTGGAGTTGATTCATATTGATGGCGAAGGATGGGCCATTGGAAAAGTCAACGCCTGAAGAGTGTAGAACCGCCTTGCCGCTAAAGTTGAGTGCACCGGATGGATCACTGGGGGATGATGTTAAAAATGATCAGTGAGTGAGGGCTAAGGGACATACACAATCTTGCCAAAGTTAGCAAACGGGGTACTCGTTGCAACTGCGGGACGGCGAGGAGGCCACTCTGTATGAGGTGCGGTGCCTACGCCATTACCGGCGCCTGCTGAGCCGCCACCAAATTCTTGCTCACCGGTGATGTCACTGAGTTTGAAAACGGGTTTGTTTCGGCGAGCAGCCATGCCGGTGGGAGGGACGGCGGGAATAGGGTGGATCTGAGGACTACCGGAGGGTATGCGAAGTTGAGAAGTAGGAGCACCAAGGCTGACGCGCTTGAATGCCGCAGTAACAGCGTCAACATCTGGAGATTGCGAAACCCGGTTTGCCATCTAAGTTCGGGCGATCCTGACGTGAGGGTGCAAGTACATATGGTGATATCAGGGAAAACGTACGGCGGCCATCTTGGCTTGAAGGCTTGGGGGTATTGGGGTTGCACCATTGCCTCTGGCAGTAAAGAGACCAGCTACGGAACGGGAAGATGGCGGGCTGGGAGGATCTCGGGAAGGGGTAGGGAATACGGGGGGTCTAGGAGAAGCGGATAATGGATCAGACATACTGGTGAGAGGAGAGAGGGAGGGAGATGAGTAAGGAAGCGACAAGTGAGGGACTTGTATACAAGTATGAACGGGGTTCGGGACAGACGGGATGACCTCACAGCTCCGGACTGTTCTCATGAACTTGTCCTGTGCTTGTTGCCAGCTCACGTCTTCTTGCCTCGCCCTCGCTCTTGTCCTCGTCGCTTTCATCATCATACTCTCTCTAGCATATTCCCGTGTCCGCGGCCTCTTCGGCCAAGACAATAAAACTATGTCGATCAACGTTAAGTGGGGACGTGAACGGTTAGTTCGACCCCTGACATGCCTCGCCCTTACCACTCATCATCTTGCTGGCCTAATTCACAGCCTCCAGATCCCACTTCCCTCGCCTGATACCAAGCTTTCCGTTCTCCGCCAGACTCTTTCGGAACATACCCGTCTTCCCCCTCATGGCTTCAAACTCATCTATGCTGGTGCCGTCATGAAGGACGACAATGCCCCTCGTGAGTTTTTCCCCAACAAAACACGTCATTCTCGTTCTTTTCTCCCGCTCCACCCCGGACCCCGTCATGTTTCCCCATTCAGCGACCCTCCACAACCTTCTCCCCTGTCAACCAACTGCAGTACTCGTTTACTGCCCCAATCTGATATGGCGTCATGGCACTTTAGCTTCTGTACCAACACCCTACCCTCACCCCTCGATGATTTCCAAATGTGCTTAACCTTGTCCCCATAATAGTATCTGCCTATAACATGCGTTCGGGTGGCACATTGCTACTTCTCGACTCGACACCCGCGGCTTCCCCTCCCGCGGCTGCTGCGGCGTCGAAGCTCCCCAAGACCGAGGCATCCACCATAGAGATTATTCGCGCGGAGCTCGCTGCTGTACGTAGCACCCTCGAGCCCGGCGTCGACGCGTTCCTCCGCACCCCTACTGTCGACACTGAGCATACACGTCTCGGAGAGTTGCTCCTACAGGCTCTTCTCCGCCTCGACGCGATAACCATTGACAGCACATGGTTAGAGGCGCGCCGCGAACGCAAGGGTGCTGTGCGTGCTGTGCAAGGCGTTCTTGATCGCCTAGACAATGGTTGGCGAGAGGCCAGGGAGCAAGCACAGATACAGCCTCGGGCAGGCTCACAGCGGTAGTCGCAACGCGATGCCTTGACGAGCATAACACCGCAATCCTAGACCCGTTCATACTAAAAGTTTCGAGATACCCCGGGCATATCTGCGTGCAGCTCTCGAATGCTACAATTCCTTGTTACCCGATAGAATGGGTTCTAATGCTTCGATTAGGTTTGATCGCTTCGACGAAGCTGTTCCCTTTGTAGGCCGTTTGGGCGAAATCGGCACATCCTACACCAAATAGGAGCACCTGTTCCAATCCTAGGGTACAACCAACTGAGCTGATTTAGACTACTTTATTGCGGAATACGTCGGAAGTGTGCAAACCTTGTCTATTCAGTGGCGGACATTGAGCACCGCGGTGTTCCGACGCGTCGTCCTTCAAGTTACTGCAAACGCAATATAGTATAACCTAGCACTGAGGGCTGATAAGTATGATTGCCCCCTTTTGCGCCTGCTGATAGAAACTTTTAGAACCTCGATTGCGGGGCGCGACCTCTTTCGCCAGGGTGTGGACCTTTCATGATCAGTTCATGACTTGGGATTGTGGCGTCCAAGAGTGAGCCTTGCAAGGTCTAGCGCATTCTGGTGGGCCAGGGAATCGCAAGCATAGTGCCCCCGATGGAAAGTGCTGCTGAAATGCTGGCTGGAGCCCTGGCGGAAGTGGTGGAATGGCCAAGTAGATGCGTCCCACCCCATCAAATACTGGCACCAGTGCCAACACACCAGTCGGGGCCCTGGTGGGAGTGGGCAAGACCGTGCGTCCTCCCACCCCATCAACTACCATCACATTGACGCTATTCACAACTTTCAGAATAGAACTCCCCCGGACCTCAGATCTCAACAGGGCTCAGCGCAGGCATTTGTCTGCGTTCCCGAGTGCGCTGCGCTCGCGCGCACCCTTGACTGAAGCGCAACACATTCCCGTCGAAGGCGGTCAAGTCTGCGACGTTTCGTGACGCGCGGAGACATGCACGATCCGTTGCGTCATCGGTCACTATGGAGCCGGATTGCTCACCTTTCGCACTCCCGAGCGTACCGCACCCGCGCAGGGCCCTAGTTGCTTGAGAGCGACGCGTCCCCGAACCCAGCGGACACTTGTACGAGGATCTGCGCCGCGTGGAGGCCTGCGCGACTGGTTGCGACACTTCGCACCTCCCTCAACTCGAGACCTGACTGGGTCGTTTGTGCGGTGTCCCTCAGCGTTGCAACTGCTAGGCCTGACAACATGATGGGAAGTACAGTGGTCACATATAGGATGAAGGCCCTGAATTCCCATACCACGGCTAAATGTGCGCGAGTCTCATCAAAAGCTGTACTATTATTTCGATCGCGTTGTACATTGAACAACTGTTTGCGACTTCACAAACGCATACTTCGAGGCACAATGCTACCAAAATCACATAATACACGGTTGGTGTCACATCTCTGCTTCTGCGACTCGGACAGAGAAAGAGGAAAGAAAGAGTCGTTTTTCTCACTCACTCTTGGCGGGGCGGTCGCTGGTGGCCCGCCGGCGCAGACGGTCCCCCACTGCCGGATGCCGCACCAATGAGAATGGATTCTCAGATTTGGCTGGTGCGACATGCGACGCGATGATTTCGCGTTCTTAAATTAGACCCTCACCCACACCCACACTGCGTTTACCATTTCCGCAATCCGACTCGGGTGTAAGGCGATCACCATAGCGGACTGTGTGGTCAAGTTGTTTCAAATGAACGCAGTATCATTCGCTGTGCAAAGCGTAACGCCGTGTAGGTGCAAACCTTGTCGAGAAAACAAGGAATTGGGTGTGATTTTTGACTCATACGCTCGGCGTGAGACACAGAGCGGGGCATCTATGTTGCGCCGCGCCATTCACTGCCTATAGGTTCTGTTTTACCTCACGGATGCCGCTGTGCCGCCTGTGTCATGAGACATGTCACCAGGCATCCCGTCGTGGGTGCCCCATAAAAAGCCCACTAGAGCAACCAGAGTGACCCCCAGAGTGAACCCACAACATCACTGAAACTTCTCATCGTCTCTTGAATTATGAAGGTCAGACTTTTTCTCGAACCAGAACCTCGAAAAAAGGGGGAGATATTCATTCGGGTCTATCCAGGTTCTTGCTATTCTTTATGAAGGGGGCCAGGCCGCCTCAGAAGAGCCTCGTCTCTTAGGCACTGTGGAAAACCAGGCATGCTCTTCATATGATCAGAGCGAGATCGCCCCCTAATGCATCCCCCCTGAAATAGCTCGGTTTGCGGACATACTTGGAGAGCTTGGGCCACGAGTTCATCGTAAGACCGATTGTATTCCCTCTTCACAGCCGCTAATTTTATCGATTGTCAGGTGTCGAGCTCCAAGGAGGGTCCTGATAGTGACTTCCAAAAACACATCGTGGATGTACGTGCTGCCATGACGTATACTACACATGTCTTAAGCGGGCCGTTGGACGACCTTTAGGCCGAGGTGTTGATCACAACTCCGTTTCATCCGGGCTACCTTACTCGTGACCTCGTCGAAAAGGTGCGTCATTTACCCTACACCCAACATAATTTGATTAGAGAACTTGCCGAACTGACGTGTACGGGGAACTACCCTGCAGGCCAAGAATCTCAAGTTATGTATCACCGCCGGTGTCGGCTCAGACCACATCGATCTCAACGCTGCTGTAGATCACAAGATCCAGGTATTGGAGGTACGCCCCGATGACGCAGATGGTTCCGAAGATTTCCTGTGCCCACATCCTCCTCCCCCCAGGTCTCTGGCTCAAACGTCGTATCAGTTGCCGAACACGTCGTGATGTCCATCCTCCTCCTTGTCAGGAACTTTGTTCCTGCTCATGAAGTGCGTGCCACATCTTAATCAGGAATCGCGCAGAGCGGAAATTGGGGCAATTTGTAGATGATTGAGCGTGGTGACTGGCAAGTCTCCCAGATCGCGCGCAACGCGTTTGATCTCGAGAACAAGGTCGTCGGCACTATCGGTGCAGGACGTATCGGCTACCGCGTCCTGCAACGTCTCGTGCCCTTCGACTGCAAGGAACTCCTCTATTTTGACTATACCCCCCTCCCCGCCGGTGGGTGTCCCCAGAAACGTTTACCACCATCCCTTGAATGCTCAACCATTAAACGCGTGTAACTTAACAGAGGCGCAAAAAGCCGTTGGCGCACGCAGGGTCGGGGACCTTCGCGAGTTCGTCTCCCAGTGTGACGTCGTCACCGTGAACTGCCCGCTGCACGAGGGCACGCGCGGCCTCGTCAACGCCGAGCTGCTTAAGCACTTCAAGCGGGGCGCCTGGCTCGTGAACACTGCCCGCGGCGCGATCTGCGACAAGGATGCGGTCGCGGAGGCGCTCAAGAGCGGGCAACTGTCCGGCTACGCGGGCGACGTGTGGAACGTGCAGCCGGCGCCGAAGGACCACGTCTGGCGTACGGCGAAGAACCCGCTTGGAGGCGGTAACGGCATGGTACCCCACTACTCGGGCACGACCCTGGACGCGCAGGCGCGATATGCGAATGGCGTCAAAAGCATCCTCACCAATTACTTCGATGACAAGCTGCAGGATCCTGCCAACATCATCGTCGACCGTGGGGCATATGCGACCAAAGCTTGTGAGTCGTCGTCTGTGCACCGTTTCCTGAGTTCAGCGTTCGCTCAACGTCTGGGGCATACGTACAGACGGCCAACGCTGAGAAGTTCATTATCGTTTCGACACGTGTGTCATGTAGTTGTATGCGTTTTTGCACCGCAGCGGCATTAATGTGAAAGTGATTCGTGCTGTATGACATGCGTTGTTGTAATGGAAGTCCCAGCTCATAAATGTACTCATGTTGAAATAGGAGGGATGACGGGAATACATGATGCATTGCATAAAAGTACACGTGCGGTAAGGATGACAATGTCAAATGGGAAAATCTCATAAATCGCGCAGACGGGCTAAGCTTTCCTTGAACGCCTTCTCGAGTCTGTTCGCGTGCTTACACCAGACAGAGTCCTCGACATTGTAGAACCGACAATTGTCGAAGATCAGCTGGGCGTCATCTGCGAACTCCTCCAAGCTGGCGTACTTGTCGGCCTCCAACTTTTCGCCCATGGTTCTTAAATCTTCAAAATCTCAGCTCTCTCTGAAGTAGTGGACGGTACAAGAAAGACGTACCCATGGGTTGTTCAATCACGTCATAGTAGTCCGCCGCATCAGAGAGCTTCACGGGTTCACGGAATGGCCACGAGGACGCATGGTTCTGCATCTCTGACAAAAGGCGGTTCATTATGCTCAACTCTGTGTTCTTCGTCGCCGGGTTTCCGCTCCTGTTGTCATACGATCACTTATCAGGGAACCAGAGGTGGGGGGTGCACACGTACGCCACCGACATTTCGGGTGTCCACCCACTTTCGCCTGTCGTCCGGGGATAAGGAGGTGGTGAGTGAGTGTCACAACGACGAACACGCACGAAGCCCAGGCACATCTCGATAATCGACTACTACACCTTCACCCGCACCTTCCTGGAATTGAGGCAGACCGGGGTATACCTCATGACTCCTTGACATTTGGCGTATCTTGGCAAGGACTGCTTCGCGCTGTTGAGCGATGATATCCCGTGTGGCAGTGTAGTCGACACGACGCAGCATGGTGCACTGCATTATTGTGCCGCCTTCGTAGTCTTTGATGTAACCCGCCCACACTGACCGATCTAGTGTGATCTCTTTGGAAAAGCCTTGCTTCTTGAAGTACCCGACGGCGAAGTTGTCGGCATAGGTCAAGAAATGCATCATGTCGGGATATGTACGCCTAATATGAGCTTTGAAGTGATCCATCAGAAGACCACCATAACCCTTGTAACCGACTGATCCGTGAGCACCTCCAAGGTCAAAACATCATCGGTATTGACGCACCTTTTCCTGAGATATCGACGCAGTAGCAAAAAATACAATTTCCGCAAAGCCTCTATGTGGAAATGGACGGTAACAGATGCCACCGACGACCTTGTATCCCCGTTTACAGATCGCAAGACATTTCGAATTTGAATCAAAGACGAGCCTCGCGATGTATTCTCGCGGCATCACGGGAAGTTGCTTGCGGAACAGCGTCTTGAGATTTGTGAGAATTACATGGGACCGTGGGTGGCCGTCGTTCTCGACAGGTATTATTTGAATGATACCTTTTCGCAGTTCGATGGCAGATGGCTTCTCAGGTTTCATCCCCGGGTACTACGGTCGGACACGTCACGTCAAAGAGATGTCGGACTTGCCGAGATAAAGTGATCGCCGCACCGAACTAGAAGACGAAGCAATCGCCGTGTCGACCGTGACGCCGGTGGCGAGGCGATCGAGTTGCCCTTCGTCCATCTGCTCCTCCACCTTGACTGCTATTTCGGGTGTGTTAGGGAGAGGGACCAGCCCATTCATTTCTGCCAGAATCTCGCCTGATGGGGGTGGAATGGATACAGGCGCGGTCTGAGCAGCCGACATTGCACTCGCACCCTTTCCGCCGCGTCTGGAGAGATGGTGCCTAAAACCGTTCTCATGGCGAGAAGCTGGAGGGAGATTCATACGCGCAGTGATAGCGAGGGGTTGGTCTTCGTCCTCGTCGTCCTCTTCAGACAAACGTGGACGTTTAGACAGTGGCTGCGAGTCTTCGACAGCCGGAGAGGAGCTGCGAGAAAGGGGGTTTTGTCTCGGAGATGACGGGGCTTTATACATGTCAAAAGGTGAAAAAGAAATTAGTGATGAGAAATGAAAAACTGCCTCGTGGTAACTACGAATGGAACTTACCGAGAGACGCCGCGGGTTCGGTGAGCGGACTAATAGCAAGCGACATAGTCATGCGCATTCCATCACGAAGGGCGCTAACCTCTGCATCTGAATAGGCAAAGTCGAGGAGCTTGCCCAATACCTAAAGGCCGGCAAGTGGATACATGTATTAAATGGGAAGGAGAGACGGTTCGACGAACGGTCGAAACTCCGCACCTTAGGAACGCGGTTGACCGGCGCATAGGATTACAAAACAGCGTTCAAGGTGATCTAAAATGACAGGCGCACCTCGAGGTGTTGATCAATGCGGAGAGCCAGATTAGCTCTGCGCCTGTACTCTTCCTTGTCAAGTTCCGCCTCGTCTGCACCATGCTGTTGTGGGTTGTGACCACACCCACACCGACTGAGATAAGTGACACCGTTTTCTTCTTCGTCTGAACCGTACTGGACAAGGTCTGTCAGAGAGTTCTCTGGAAGATAACTGTCGCGAACGAGTTGAATGTTAGAGCTAGGATGAAGTCCCGGACATCGATTGCACAGCGAGCACGGTGTGTGCCGCGCGATTTTAAGTGCAATCAGGTCATCAGAGAGTGCGTCGAGGCTGTGTGAGGCTGGATAGAGGACCCTCATCATGGGTTTTAACTCGTTCTTCCAATTAAATGCACTTTTTTTCTTTTTTAATTTATTGTTAAATCTAATCTTATCATTTCATACATGTCTTGTCTTTTTACTCTCACTGTCTTTTACATTCTCTTTGTATTCGCTCCCTTTGTATGCGCCAACAACACAGCATGGATACAATACCCAGACACGGGAACGGCCACCATGACGCACTATTCACTCCCTCAAGACTACATCGCCTCATGTGGCTGCACAGGCCAGAGTACCCATTATCCAACTGCTGCTTTGAACCAGATGGCGTATGGCAGTAGCACTGCATATGGCCCCTCTTGTGGGCGTTGCTTCAAGCTCACACTCCTTAATACTTTCCTTTCCGACCCTCCTTTCTACCCGACTGTGACAAAGAGTCTCGTCGTCAAAATCACTGATTTATGTCCTCGTAGTGAGACTGGCTGGTGTAATGCGACCACCAGTGGTCCGAATGCGTCAGTGATACTGTGTCGCTGTTGCACCTGGAGAGTCCTGTGCTTATGGCAAAACTACAGTGCTGGGAACTATCTCAACTTTGATCTTGCGTTCCCGTCGTCATCGATACCCGACAATTTTTTCCCATCTAACGTATCTCTCTATGGTGAGTGAATCCGTAAAGTATGTTGATAAGCTCCTCTAAGCGCAGTGCAGGCTATGCTGTATGTCTCATACCTGTCGTAATTCCATGTGGCTGAGGTAAGGCGCGTTTGCAGGACTTTGGCGTGTGGAATATCAGCTACCAGAGCATTTCCTGTGCGCCCAACTGGTCAGGCTCCAAATATGCGGCGGCGCTCGGAAGCGTTCCGAGCTTGGAGGACAGCGCCTGTTGTCCCGCCAATCCAACGGTACCCATCATCTGACTTGCATATGCTCTTCTCAAAAATTTCTTACTCGACCATAGGGTAGTGCCAACGACACATGTCCTTCATTCTCTGATCAGAACGGTGTACCGTACGTGTATGCCTTGATTCTTGTGCATATTGATCCCTTAGTCCCCAAACAGCCCCGATACGAGCAGCAGCGGGGCAGCAAGCCCCCACCTGCATATCCCGGTCGTGCTGACATGGATCGCAGCGCTATTGACCCTACTGATACTCCTCACACTATGATAGTTTATCCCGGTCGTCCACGCGCTGACAAGCGGTGGTGCTGTATCGCTCCCACTTTGAATTTATTATTAATATATGCTACCCGACACCTGCCCGGGGGATGACGCTGGCCAGCCAGGCAGTCTACTCCACGTCAGCAACCGTCTTACTCCTCAGGATCCGCATTGAGTTTGCGATAATGGCCATAGCGACGCAACGCGGTTTGTCGGCGCAACCAGCGAAGGCCACCAAGTGAGACAAACATCGTCATAGCGATGGCGAGCAGGATCAAACCAATGACGGTATAACTCCCAGTGAAAATCGTGGGTTCTTCCAGTATCGTCCCCTCGGCAGCCACGGTGCCTGTCTCAGAAGAAGCTTTCTCGGGGGAGACCGCATTAGGGGGAGATGTATTGTGAGTAACGTCTTCATCGTCGTCAACGTCCTAAAGGGTAGATATTTTATTCGCAAGATGGATTTTACACATATAAGCAGCTGGCTAGAGCTCAGCATGGAGGGGTACCTGTTTGCCATCTGCGTCTACGTCGAGGGGGAGCTAGGGATGGGGATATCAGCGGCGAGACAATTGAGCGATGTTGAACATACTTCGCCGCTATCAGCAATGATGACGTCCTCTACAGGGCGATCATTCGCGCCTTTCGAGACGTCCTCTATAGCCATTTGAGAAACTCAAAGGTATGCGGATAAACACAAACTGACCGATCTTGGTGACAATATCCATTCCCTCTAGCACCTTTCCGAAAACGACCTAGAGAGAATGAGCACCTAAGGACAGAATATTGAGTATGGACACATAACGTACGTGTTTTCCATCGAGCCAGCTAGTCACAACTGTGGTGATGAACTACAGTGGAATTTATATGATGTGGAGAGCCTAAGCGCTTTTCATTGACTTACAAACTGCGAGCCTGTAGGCAAACGTCTTCAGCATATAAAACTAGAGGGAGGACCGAGCTCATACCATTAGTGTCCCTGCCAGCGTTTGCCATGGAAAGAAGACCAGGAGTAGTGTGCTTGAGCTTGCTGTGATATAGCCAAAGATATCAAAATCAATAAAGACACGGCTCGAAACAGTGCGCACAAGTTCTCATCGGCGAAGCGGTCACCGTAGATGGACTAGAAGAAGTAAGAGAAATGCACGGCATGGGCGAAGATGTAAAAGCCGACCTTGCCCCCTGTGCCATCACCACGGGCTGAATATCGAGGTCAGCTTCGATTGTCGCAACAAACCAGGCCGAACTAAGGACTCACTGAAGTCACCACCCTGAATCCTGTCATTCGCCTGGCTGTCAGAACCTGTGAAGGCTCAGGCTGACCTACTCACATGAAGTTTTTGATGACACGGTGGAACTTAGAGCCTTTGTAACCATAACCAAGCTCAGTCCCGTCCTTCTTGATTCCCGTGGCCAGAGCACGGAAGTTCTCCGCAGTCTTGGGAACGGTCTGCAGAACGTCATCTGGTTAAGTGGTGTCGGTACTGACTAACATTGCACGACGTACGCCACCGAAGAGGCCCAATACGACTGTGAGGGGAAGAGTAAGTCAACGAACGAGATTAGAAGGTACCAGAAGTATAGAAACGCACTGCGACCCATGGGCTGATCACCGTGCTGGATGTCAAAGTAGACTTTGCTCGTGATCTTCGGGCCACGAGCAGCCTCTACGGGCTGGGCACAGAAGAAGGCCGCGAGAGTTACGACGACAAAGACGAGCGACGCTTTGGCAAAAATCATGTTGTGTGAGCGTTCTGTTCTCCGTTTCCCCAAAAAAAGAAAGGAAGGTTCGAACGACGTGTCCCGGCCGATGCCGATGCAACGCACGTGACACGTACGTGTCGTCAAATGTGAACCAGCCTCTTAGAGGCTGGCTTACTTATAATCTGCATGGGAGTGCCATCGAATTTCTGAACCAGCATTGTAGGCAGTGAACATGTTCATGCCCTCTTTACGAGTCACAGGCGTGGATTAGGCGAACCTGAGTTATAGTTTTATAGACACCATGATGGTGAGGTCTTATTCACCGAATGATATTCAGAAAGATATCGCAGCATAATTAAACTGCACGCCAGTGCAGTATTGCCTCGTAGATAAGCGAGCTGCTGATAACCGGAGCGGGTATGTACATCAATGCTGTAAGGAGAAGCGTGGTAATGAGTTTACGAAGGCCAAACGAGTTCATCATCCTTGTGGTTATATTATATGACCTCACATCCCGCTCGTCGTTCACTATGAATGAGGCTGCGAATGGCGACGACGGGAAATGTGTACCGGGGTAATGGCCTTGGACTCGTCTTGCATGGGGGTTTGAGGAATGTTTGAGTCGGAAGTAAATGCGCATGCTGAGCATCCGAAATCTAACCCCTGCGTCCACCTCGACCGGCCATCCTCAATGCGTGACCTAAAGCCATATGCAATGGGGGTAGTGCCTGTTGAAGCGGGGGAGGGAGGGGACGCGTAGGAAAGGGAGGGACCAGGTGGTTGAACGCCCCGCCTGGCGGCATCGGGAACATCGCCTGGACTCCGTTCTCAGGGTCCGGCTGTGGGCCCAACTCACCAAAGCCTGGGTGCCCATTGGCAAAGATGCGATCAAAGTCAAATAGAGGCATGCCATTTGGGAAGGGGAGCGCCATGACGGGATGGGCAATTGGGACGTGAGCATGATTCGCGTGATGAACCCGAACGTAGGCAGGCGGTGGGGGAAGTTGAGGAGGTCTTCCAGGGAGGGCCTGAATGCGCCTTTGAGGCGGAGGCGGCAGTTCCACACGAATGTCTTCGTCCCGAACGTCTGGGTGCAGTTCTTTGTATTCCTTCAAAGCCTTCTCTGCGGCGGCAGCGACCTCAATTGGCCATCGGGGGTCACAGGGATGTTCGACCAGATAGAGTGTGGGATTGTCATACCTCCTTGGCCTGTCTGTCGTCAGCGGTGTCCCATAAAGGGCATTTCTTCGAACCACTGGAACCACCGAAGTTCCGAGGTCCACCACGTCGCTATGATCACCTTCGTCAGTATGTCATTTGGGTACAGGTAGAACAGTCTCACGGATTCGTCAAAGTGGTCATAACCCCTGATGATCGAACGACAAATGTAGCATGAGACTGTACGGCAGTATGTGCAGGTTATTTTGTTGCACTGGTGAATACTTTGAGTCAATGTGAAGCGTTTCACAACGAATCGGAGTGCCTACCCCGTATTCTTTGACAAATGCTTTACAAAGTTTGTAAGCATCAGTATGACCCAGACTCTGGAATCTTGCGTACCCTTCTGGCACTTGGGACAGTTGCGCATCAGAGCCCGAGCTAGTATTTCGAATGGGTGACATATCAGACGGATAGAACGAGAACATACTCATGGCTTCTTCGATGGCATGCTTCCCGTCCAGCTTCGTATCTTCTTCCGCTTCTAGAGTCATTCCCAGTGAGAACGCTGTGCAAGGGAAAGTCACGGATCATCACATACCCTCACAGGACTTCGGGACGTGATCCTAACCGCCAAGAGTCAGGCACTTCCAAAACGAAGAGCGAGACCTGTGTGGATGATAATATTCACCTCTTTCTTGCACTTCCGACAGCTCTCCTTCCCACATTCTTCATTCTGACACTTCAAAACCTTATCCTGTTCAAAGTCCGCGTCCATGACGACTTTGAAGTCGCAAAATGGACACTCTTCGAGACCTTCGATACCTGCCTGCTCGATGTCACGACGCTGGCGAATGTCTTCGTATAGTCCGAATAGCTTTTCGGGAAGAATGCGACGAAGCTCTGAATCTGGGAAGGTCATCTTGCAACCGGATAAGTCCATGCAGCGCAGATTCGAGTTCTGCTCCCCCAGTTGTGTGGACACATAGGATGTTACGCAGCTCTTGCAGAAGAGGTGAGTATCTGTGCACTGGGCCATCTCACTCTGGGAGAAGAGTCAATGGAGAGTTGTAGGAAGAGCCTTCCAGAAAAACGTACGAAAGGATAGTTCGAGAAGCAACAACCACACTCGATTTCGTCCCCTCCGTCTCCTTCGATTTGGGGAATGGAGCCAGAATCTGTCGTGCCACCACGACATTCCATGTACTTGACGAGCCATGTATGCTCCTTCATGAATTCCTGCTCCGTGAGGAAGGCTTTGCTATTAATCTTGCGTTTTATCTTCGGCCCTTGCGGGGAGCATGGAACGGCCGAGGCTGGATCTGCACCTTGACGCAAGAGATAGAGGTATGTAGGAACATAACAACCCTTATGCAAGGAGAGGACTCCAGTGAGGTAGGTGTGATCGACGGCCGGAAAATTACTACGAAGATAATTCTGTTCCGTTCCCGACAAGTCAGCGGACAGCGTGGCAGGGAGGTGCCGAGACGCACTAGACATAATCCCCGGTATACTGGTCCTCGGCTCCTTTTAACATCTAAATTTGCGTAATCTATACTCGTATTATCGTCCCCCGAAACCTCCGAGGGATTCTCTTCGGCCGCTCTTACTTTTCCTTTGCCTTTAAGATCCTTGGGGTATGACGAATCTTCGAGGAGAGTAAGAATGACCCCGTTGAGGAGATTGCCGGAAAAGTCAGCCTTGTGTTGATCGAGGAGATCGAAGACGTGCGCAGGCAGAACGTCAGGGACTACCTCGCGCACCCGCTCGACAAGAACCTCGTGCGGTTCTTGCCCAACCCCTGAAACAAGGGTGTCGACTGGAAGCGATGGCTCACGCCCACGGAACAGCGGAATGAGCTCGGCAGGGGGAGTCAGTTCACTGTATGGCAGCTGAGGGCTATCAGGGTCTGCCAGAGGCATTATTTGCATAGATCCTCCTCCGATAGATGCGAGGTGTGCGTGTGGCACCTGGACAGCAGGGAAAACGATTGGTGGTACGGATACCTGAGGTGATGTAGGGGCCGGCCTCTGAGTACGCTCTGTTACTGCGGGCCTGTAATGCCGTGAGATCAACCCGGTCGACAAAAAGCTGCGGAAATGCCCTGCACCTCAAGGGTTGGGACCACACACTACTCGATGAGCCGTTTGGCTCTGTATTTGGTCCTGAGCGAGAACGAGCCCGTCTCTTCGCCCTTTTACACGGCGCACTACTCTGACTGTCCGTAGAATCAGTGAGCTCAATCGCACTGTCGTCAGCATCGGATAGGGGGCGTTTGCGACGTAGGGGACGATAGACGATATAGGGCTCTGACTCTGGCGAGGGCGAAATATCAATCACCCCCTCCATCATGTGAGACGAAGACCCAAGTGTCTCGACCATTATTGTTCTGGGCAGACCAGCGGATGACAAGAATTGGGAGAGTGTACTGTGTGGAATTCGGTGTAAACGAGGACGACAATGGCGTAACCTTAGGGGTGTGAAGCCTGGGGCAACCAAAGCGATAGATAGGGACGACCTTGATAGCCAGACGAGCCTTTAAAGATTTCGGGCCAAAGCAACCCTTTGTCACGACTGCGGTGGACTGCCCCGGCACGAGCTCTTTGTGTCCCCGTGACCGTGTGCCGGATGGCCCTTGTTCGACACTTGCCTGTGGGGAACATTCACAGCAACGAAGAACTACAGCAGAAGCGATGTTTTCTACATACACGAAGTGCTGTAACTAAAGCATTTAATGGCACAAAGCCAGTGGCCACTTGGGTGTGGGAATGTCACTGCCACTGGCACACTAGTACCTTGGCCGCCACTGACTCGGGGAATTGTCTCGATTGGCGTGACATAACGCGTGACAAAGTCACCAACGTTTACTCGAGTCCGAGTCACAGCTTTCCAGTTTCCACTTCAACTCGCCACATTTTCATTTTCTCGCAAATAACATTCAGGAGACCAACGTAGAAATTATTTTATGTCTCCTTCAACGCAGGCAAAAGAGGAGGGATCCCAAGACCCTGCCCCTGTCTCCGGGGGAGGAACTTACACCATCCGGGTGAGTCTACATTGTGCTTAGTCATACAGAGACTTGATCATGACGTGCCATTGCCTACTGCCAGGATATCTCTGTTGGCTGCAAGATTTATGCCAAACGCTGGAACACAGATGCGTCAGAACCTGAAGAACGACTTGCAGAGATTCTCTCAATTCGAGACAAAGTAAACAACCCGTATCTTCGTCGCCAGCAGTCTTCTGCATCTGTCTCAACTAGCGGCACACCACATGCATCCTCTCCTGCTCCTGATCCCTTTCCTCCAAACCCCGAACTCGATAAATTTGAGTTTTTTGTCCACTGGGACCAGTTCAACAAGCGTCTCGACGAATGGATCGCTGGTTCTCGTCTCGTCCTTTCTCGTGACCTCGAGTGGCCGCGCCAGAAGAAGGATAAAAAGGAGAAGGATAAAGTGGCCAAGAAGCATGGAAGCGTCCCGCCCGGCAACAAACGCCAGGGCAAGATGCCTCGGACCAGCAAGGAGCACGCCTTACTTCGCCGCGCTACCCTGAATAACGCCGTTGGCAAGGGCTGGGGAACACCAAGAGGCGTCAGTGCGTCACCATCTCCTGCTGCATCACCGTCTCCCACACCTAGCGGCTCTCTAAAACGCAAGGCACCATATGGCAAAGCTCAAGAGGAAGAAGAGGAAGACGAGGACGCTATTGGGGAACCCGACGGTGACATTGAAATGGCGGATCCTGATGCGGACGCGGACGCGGACGCCGATGGAGAGCCTGACCCAGATGCTGACGCCGACGCCGACGCCGACGCCGATGCAGATGCAGATGCAGACGGTGATGCCGACCCTGATGTGGACGCCGAAGCCGACCCAGATGCAGACGGAGAGGCTGACGCGGAAGGCGAGATCGACCCGACCCCAAACTCCCCCATCAATCCACCACCACCACTCTCCGCCTTCTCTAAGGAGGCAGAGATCGAGAAGCTACGAACTAGCGGCTCCATGACACAGTCTGTCTCAGAGATCGCGCGTGTGAAGAATCTTAACAGACTGTCTATCGGTCGGCACGAAGTCGACGCCTGGTATTTCAGTCCCTATCCTCAGGAGTATGCGCATCTTCCGGTGCTCTATATCTGCGAGTTTTGCCTTGCCTACTTCCCTAGCCATTTCATGTTGACTCGACATCGAAAACGTTGTACCCTTTTATCCCCTCCTGGGAACGAGATCTACCGGCACGAAGACATCTCATTCTTCGAAATAGATGGGAGGAAACAGTTGACATATTGTAGGAATTTGAGTTTGCTGAGCAAGTGCTTCCTCGATCAGTACGTTCTCCCCTTTACGCCTCTTCCGTCTGATTGTCATAATTACCTTTTGATAGCAAAACCTTATACTACGACGTAACACCGTTCATGTACTACGTGATGGTACGTCCCATCCATTACGCACCCCTCCATTGCCAGTTGCGCCGACCTCACTTTTATTCCCAGTGTCAGCGGGACTCTGCGGGCTGTCACCTGGTTGGGTATTTCTCCAAGGAAAAGGAGTCCGCCGAAAACTACAATGTGGCGTGTATTCTGACCCTACCTCAGCACCAACGATCCGGATTCGGGAGACTTGTCATCGACTTTTCCTATTTGCTTAGCCAACGTGAAGGGAAGCTGGGCAGCCCAGAGAAACCGCTTAGTGATCTTGGCTTACTCGGCTACCGATCTTACTGGAGGGACAAGATCGTCGAGACAGTGCTCGCTGCCGGTGAGGAGATCAGCGTCGATGAGATTGCTCAGGCAACCGCTATCACTCATGCTGATGTTATGAATACGTATGTCCCTTGCTTCGTCTATTCAACGTTCCCCAGGGTCCTGATCGCCCTGCTGTCAGGTGTACGACCCTGCAACTGTTCAAGCATTACAAAGGCCAACATATCATCTGTCTTCCAGATGCGGTACTTGAACGGTATGAGAAATCGAGGGCGAAAAGGCGTCGCCGGCTATTTAAGGAATATTTGAATTGGCGACCTCCAAGCTTTACTCGTGATCAATTGAGGTTCGGGTGGTAAGGGTGGCTGTCCGTGACAGTGGCGATCAGGGGATGTAGAGGGTACAGGTGACATCGGGATATTGGTCATGGGGGTCGGTGTTAATTATGAAGTTGTATTTGTGCCATAAAAACGACCAAATGAAATGGCCTCAGGGTCAATGAAATAAGGCAAAAAGTCCCTTAAAACACCCCATTTTATCGTAATGCGCCTAAGGTGGGGGAGCGCCGAGAGAAAGGAGAAGGAATGATTTCAATACAAGTCTTTATACACGTACACGAACTTCTGTGCGGTGTGGTGTTGCGTGTTCGTCGGTCTGGGTCAGTCTTCAGCGCCAGCTGGGCCTGGGACGCGTCTACGGATGTGCGCTGCCGCAGGATCTTCGAAGCTCTCCTCGCGCTCCAGCAGAGTAAACGAGGACTCCCCGCTCGTGCTCTCCCCACCTCCATTCACCCCGCTGCCGCCCGACGCGGTACGCTCGTGCCCGTGCCCGTGCTCAGACTCGGGCGGTGGCGGGGGCAGCACAACACTATGAACAGACCCGCTCTCCTCCTCTCCCAGGAAACTTCTCCGGCGGGTGAGCGTCGGCGATCCGGGCATACTCGCGATAGGAGAGAAAACGCCGACACCGGCGAGCCGCGCCGCGCCGTCGTCGTCTTCGCCTTCTCCGTCTACGAAGTAGGTGGCCGGGTGTGCCTCGATGCCACCGGCGGTGGTGGCAGTGGGCTCGTCGGCGATGCCACCCACGGCGGAAATGGGCCCATGCCCCTCCTCTTGGAGTGGCGAGGGGGCTGTGACGAGGAGGCTGGCGGCGGTGTCAGTGATGTTGGGATCGGACTTGGATGGGTCTGCTTGTGCGAAAGAAGACTTGTGAGAGGTCGATGCGGTTGGGTCGCCGAGGGTGCGTGCGATGACATAGGACGTCACATCCTATTTTTCGGTGTACGTGAGTTGTGGTTGTTGACTGTCAGAGAGGGGAGGGGCTGTGCGTGCCAAGGCGTCATGGACTATGATACTCACAAGTAGGCAAAGTATTACAGTAGGCAAAATGGCAAGGATGGCCCAGATACGGAAGCCATAAGCGACGGTAGCGACCCAGGAGTTGTGGTCGTAGTTCCAAAGATAGTCAACGTACCAATTCCAGGGATAGGAAGGTGCAGCAACAGCGGACAACATGGTGTGTCTGCAACAGCAGTCGAGGATTTTTTTTCGGAGTAATCGGGACGAGTTGTCGTGACTAGTTACACCACATCCAAGACAAACTATAATAAGTAACGTTGACTTGACAATCTAATTCAATGCGAGCGACGTGATAATACAGAACTAAACAGCGAAAGAACAAAAACGACAGCAGCAGGAGCATCTCCCCTAACACAACTGGACCACGGGGGTTAAAATGAGTGGAACATGGCGAGTAAGAGGCAAGGTATGATCAATGACCTCGGGTACTAGCCTCTCCCTCGATAAATATAATGCAACGCGAGCCCAGAGTGAAAGCATAGGCAAGACAGCAAATAGGAAGAATCAGAAACAAGTAGAAGCACTGAAACACTAGGGATACATGACAGACGAGGGAAAGACAACGCCATCTCCCCTTACGAGGATAATAGGACGCCGTTTTGTTGGTTGATTCTCTGGCGGAAGGCATCCAAGTACTTCCGAACACCGCACCTCGACAAAGGGTGATGGTTCTGATCCAAAGAAGACCGACACCGGTTCAGCTTTTGAAAAATTCTCGCCGTAAAGGGTCAGCATCTTGGAAGACTGCGGGGTCGGTTTTGCAAGCATGTGGCGTGTCCCGTGGCCCTTAGGCGCTTCCGATGCACGGTCGGGCGGTAAATACTTCACTACACCAGGGAAAGGCGTGACCGTCTTCGATGGTGTTGGGAACGAACCGGTCTGTGGAGCGTTCTGGTTGTCGAAGAGGACTGGTGGTACATAAAAGTTATACCGGACTTGATCTACGTATCTACAGTCAGCGAAATTTGGCGAGCCAGTAAGGGATAAACCAACCTGTTCCGACAATAGTCCACACGCTCGTCTCGCCGATGTCTACTTGCCATAGAGCACCCGAGGAAGCGCCGGAGTCACTACCAGTCTGCCGGCTGCCAGAGGAGCCAGCAGAGGTTGGGCGTCGTCGAGTCTTGGACGAAGCACTACTCTTGGACAAACCACCCGCGCTCGACGAGCCACGCTTCCCTTTCTTGACCCGTCCCCCGTCATTTGAGGGGAACTCCATGGGGTTCGGAACGGGGGATGTAGGCTCGCTACGGACTGATGGTGACGGCCCCGAGGCGAAGTAATCGTTGCCGGAACCATTCGATGCAGGGGTCGAGATGATGGGCGAACTAGGTACAGCTGGAGAATCGGGACTGCGTGGGCCATCGACTCCACTTTGCCACTGACGTCCATCCACTGGGCGATAAGTGTTGACCTTTTCGCCCATGCAAGAGAGGAATGCGCCAGTGGAGCCAATTGTCCCTGGCTCAGGAGCGCCTTTTCCAGGCTCAAATACCTCAAACGCCACCTTGTGCAATTGACTGACAGGGTCACCGCAGACCTCGCCAGGGGCACAAAACTGCTCGCCAACACCCTTGGAGCCTTCTTGGGCTCCACCTCCCACGACGGTGGTTTGGTGATCGACCTTTCGGATGATCAGCACCGGAGACACGACGCCGGAGGTCAAACACTGTAAGACGACCGTTTGATTGTAATAGATTGGGATCGGGGTGCCGTTGTTCATAAATGGGATTGCGTTTGGTGGTGGCGAAGGGTAGTCCGGGTGAGGCGGGGGTGGGGGTGGCACGTCCATACCCCCCGCCGGCTTCTCCGCATCCACGATGTACATGACGAACGGGTCTACCGTAAGCGAGGTTAAACTGGCGCCTGATAAAGATACCGGGAGACATGAAGGGAACTCACCCCAACTGGATGTTTTGGCTATGAATGAGGGCGTCGATGCGCGACTGCGCTGATCAATACCCATCAACGGGGCGCCGTCTGATCCCTTAAACGAGGAACCAGAACCAGAAACACAGAGATATTTGGTGGATACAGTTTGAGATCTCAGTCGATGAAAGAGGGAAATTGTGGACCCATGATTGATGCAGACTATGACGGCGATGCCGTTATAGAACTAGTCACGAGGAGTGGCGGAACACGTACGCTCGAGGTTCTTCGCACTCTGCCGCTTCTTGCTGGGCTTGCTGATGACTTTGATTGGCCTACTGGGGAAAGTTCCGATGACCCGCTCAGGCTCATCCTCCCCAATAGAAGCGATGACCTTAACAAGAGCTTCCACTTTTTTCTTCTTTTCGTCCACATCGGAGATGAAGAGCTGTTTCCCAACACAACGGCCTATATATGTTGTGCCTGTGGGCGGGTCGGAAACGTCGAAAGGTTTCCCCATAGCTGCTGACCACTCGATGTTGCCTTCCTGGCCAGCAGCCTCGCCAGATATGGATACAACGACACGTGGAGGCGACAGTTTTGGCTCCTCACCGCGACGGACAACGTCCTGACCACCATGAATTGCCAATCAGAATCGCAGTGGGAGGGGGACAAAGGAATCTAGATTACAGATAGTGAACCAAGGGTGGTTCACAGGCGGTTATGAGGACTTACCGCTTCTCTGTGCCGTAAGACTTCTGGGCCACTTTGCTTGACATGACGATGACGGTACGTTCACCAAATGCTAGGCGATTCGGTGTTCGAACATACTGATCGATGTACGGTCTATTCAAAAGTCATGGCGTCATCAAATCTTGAAAAAAAAAACAACCTAGACTCGGCCTATTCTTACCTGATAAACGTTTGAAGGTCGGTCGCAGCACCCATTTGACCCATACGCATCCCCATCATGGTATCCCCAACGCCAGGAATGCGCAAACTTAGGTCATTTGAAGGATTTGGGATGAGGTAGTTGGGGAATTTCATCGTAGGGCGGACCACCCTCGAAGCGTGAATGAGTTGCCTGAGGGGGGACGCCACGAAGCTGATCATGAGGGTGCCCCTGCATCTGGGACTGACTGAGGAAGGTTTCCTGGGGGTATCGGGACAAGCGATCTGAGAAGGGAGGGAGGGGGGTGGATCCATAGTTAGGATGTGAATTGACGGCAAGTGGGTAGTCATCGGGCAAGTCGGAATGGAAACCATTCGAGCTCACTACTGAGAGACGTCTGTCTGGAATCAAGTCTGTAAAGTCCTGCTTAATACCATTTGGGGGACCGGCCGAGAAGGGGAGGCTGCCAATAGGATCGCTGGGAGTGAGGGGAGTACCTTTGCCGCTACTTAGAGAGGAGGATATGCTACCCATCATGTCGTAGGGACCAGTATTCTGAGAATGGAAGGAGTGGACGGAATCATGGGGAAACATGCCCGAGTAGATTGGCTCTGAGTTATGGCCATAGGAAGGAGCAGCGGGAGAGGTATTCGAGCGAAGGCGTTGGTGAGGGAAGGGGGGTTGAGGGGGGTGGGGGAAGAGGTCGTATGGGGAATGCTCAGCGACATCCATTTTGTCGTTATCAAAGGGATGGATGGGGAGGTGGCCAGCGGAATGAGGAGGGTGAGAGTCGACGGGTTGGTCAAAGTGATGGGGGAGGAAAGTAGCAGGGGATGTGTTGTGAGGAGGGGCAGGATCTACGGACATGAGACGGTCTCTGGATACGCTACTGGATTTGAGGATCTCGCTGAGTTCCCCGGGCCAACGAGTGTTGTCAGGACGGGAAGACGGAGGAGGATCGGGAGAGTTCATGGTAAAGTCAGATCTGGAATCGGACGGGAGACGCCAAGTCGCAGCGCGTGCCATGTACAAGAAAAAGAGAGGTGCAAGTAGAGCGGAGGGAGGGAATAGTGAGGGAGGAGGGGAGGGGGGGAAGGGGACCTAGAAGGACATCTCAGAAAAGGGCCCAAGTCGGCTGTCTTTTTAATGAATTCTGCTTTGTGGGGAGAGGGGAACAGGCCGCCGGGTGATACCGCCCGAACTTGAAAGGACCAGTAGCAAGTCTGAGCCAGAGTGTTTGATTCCTCGTCTTTGGGCTTAAGCCTCAGCCTGAGCGAACCTGAGCCCGTGCCTGTGCGACGGCGACGGTGATGGTGAACCTTATTCGTCTCTGTTCACGTCCACTCGTCTCCCATAATGTCTTTTTCGTTGCTCAATCTCCGCCCAGTGCATGTATGCGCTCTCTTCTGCTCTCTACTGCATCCAGTCCCTCCGACTCAGCAAGGGTGACCCTGACGTAACCGCCAACCCCTTGGAACGATCCGTACGTACGGCAAACCAAGGCACAACACTTTCCGTATAACAACTGGCCTTGGTTCGCTCCTCTCAGCGCTACTCGACTGAACTGCCCTATGAATTATTCATCCATTTCATCTATTTCGTCCCCCTCCCTCCCCTACAACTCAATCCTTATTTTCTTTATTAGGCAACTCCTCTTTGCGGCATCTTCCGCACAGGAATTCCATTTCTGCCAAATAACGGCATCCCTCTCCTACTTGGTATCACAACCACATGGTTGCATCTTTAGGCCATCCAGATCTGTTTCGCCCACCGTCTTTCCAAGGTCGATCTCAAATAATCTCCGTTTACTGATGGTCACCATCCATCTCCTCTAATTATCACCCTTGAGCGGCCCTCCTGCCGCGCCTCCCCTCATCCCCTTCTTTGCGCCCACCACCCACCTGCAGCGAACTACAATGCACCTCCTTATCCGGAAATCGTCAAACCTGATCCCCAGCGCCTTTCCCTCAGACCGAATACAGGTAAATCGCAGCCGGTCCATCATCACACTTTGCTCCAATCAACGTGCCTGTACAGTGTGCTTCCTTTCCTTTTGCCAACTCTTGTGACATTCGGATCCCGAGTCACTCTTCTTTTGGACTCATAAAACTGTGGTGTGCCAACTGTCCCGGCTGCACTTACCTGGATTTTTCGGTGTCTTTCATCAGCCGCTTCGCCGGATCTGATTTCCCTTATGTGGGAACACCTGATGCTGTCCACGCGGTCGCTTCACCATCCATTCGTTGTCCAGTCCAGATAGACTTCCCCTCCTCCCCCAGGATATTATGCATATAATTCACAGTTGACCTGCAACTCATGAGATGGGCCATTGGCACGATACCTTCTACTCTTCATGGTATAATTTGATCCGCCATAAGGGTCTCCATCATTGATCAGCTCAAGCCCTTGATCATAGTTGTCCGATGCTATGACGGTTTCTGTTCTGGCTGTGCTGGCAGCCCGACAAGCCCAGTCGTCACACTGAAACTTAGGATGACCTCTGTCGTGTAACAAAACCAATGTTGGTGTAGCGGTCCTGTCATACCCTTCTTCAAACGCTGAACGACAGAACGGCCGCGGATAAACTCCACCCTCACAATTCACTGGATAGATCCGACGTCTCGGAATCAGTTACATTCTGGCCCTGAAATAGTCCATACTGTATTTTCTGGATTACCTGAGGCCGCTGTCCTAAAGTAGTAGCAAGCTCGGTTTTTTGCTTACGGCCTCTGGAGCACCCACCACCAGGGCACTCAGCAGCCGCTCAGGTTACGTGTGTCTCACGACATCAACGACCTGGCGGCGCCTATTCTCCAATACTCTTACTGATGTGATCCAGCGATGAGGACGGCTTGCCGTTGCACGCAGGGTCACGGGTCTTCTACTCTCACAGACTGCTTGGGGACTGGGGGGACTTGTATCTGGCAACGCTCGTCGGCTAAATTGACGCACAACACACCTCTGCGACATCAGAAGTAAAACGCTTATCAAAATCAGTATGTCTCAGCGGAAGTACTCTTTATACTAACAAATTTCGGCGCTTTTCTAAACTCCTATGCTCCGGACAACTGGTATCCAGTCTGTGGCCTGGTGGGGGCTGTCACCACAGGACCCTCAGCACCTAACAGTGTTGAAAAATTGCGGGACCTGATAAAAGTATCCGCGGAGACACGACAACCCCGTGACTCTACCCCAACATAGTGGTCGCTTTAAACCTCATCTTGCTTACAGCACGGTTTTGACGACCGCCCGCGGTTGAGGACATTTTTCCGGCGTCTGGCACAACCCGCTCTGGTTTGCGGATACGCCGGGTGGGTGAGGTACAATTTGCGATTTTCTTTCCGGTCACACTTGGGACGATCGAGTTCGGCTCGAAACAGCCTGGTCGACATAACTCCTCCTCCCTACGCAGCAACCCCTAGGGTATTACATTGAGCTGTCGGCCTTTCCGGGGAGCCCGTGCACCTTTACGTGCGCCTAGCCTCGATGCGGCTCGAACTCGAGTAGAACACCGGTCTAGGTTCGATCTGTGATAGTCGGAACGCCAGTTCGTAACTTATATGCCGTACGCCTGATTCTAAGAGGCAAGCTTCATCTTTGCCTACAGTATCTTGGAACTAGGCGAAGTATGGCCGCGAATTACCCACAAAAAGTGCGGATTGCAAAAACCACCCCAGTAGGTTCCCGGCTCGGCGTCAATTCGCAAATTTACTTACTGTATTGTATCGGCAGTCGGCAGACACTGTATGACAGTGACATCTGCCATAATTTGTCCGTGTACTGTAATATCTGTCGACCTAAGCTAGATGAATCACATCGCAGAATCCTTGCCGATTAATGGTGTCCACGAAGCTCTTACCAACTCACCTACGGGGAATTTGAAGTTGTGTTGACACCTATAAGACAAGTATGAGGCAAGTAAGAGTAAGTCGTGTCAAGAGCGACCAAGAGTTTCGTCGGACAGTGGTGCTAGTTTTCGGTCCGACAGATCGTATGCACCTCTTACAGTCATTGCATGATGACCGATGATCGATGACTGGTGAATCCTCCGCGCCACGATTTCACTCCCCGTCACACAAGGTTATTTTTTTACGTCCTAATTGCCTCATATTCGTTCTTTGCATAGGTCGAGCTACTGTAACGAAGCAAATTCGCGCAACCTTGTAACCCGAACTCATTCCAGCTGCTCTTTCACTGGCTGCTCACGTGAGAACGGCTTTGCATCGCGTTTGTCGTGTGCATGTATGGATAGCGCGAGCCCCCGTGGGCGGCGTTCTCCACGGATGCATAGAACCCGCCTCACTTTTCTCTGGTAGAACTTCCTCCAGTACGGCTCGTTCTCAAGAGAGCTAGTACAGTGATGACAGGCTAGATGATAACACAATCTTCGCCCTTGCCGTCGTAGGAACCTCTATCTACTCCTTGCGACCCACCTCTTTGCGAAGACTTGCACACAACTCTCTCGTGGTCATCGTTTGGGCTCTGTTCTAGCGGAGCGTGCCGTATGGTACGCAGCTGCGGGAGGCCGCCTCGGTTGCCGTACCTATAACAGCATCCGCGAGATCCCGGGGATGGAGATTAATTTGAGCGTCCCACTATTCCTCCGTACAGTAGTTCGTTTTCGTAAGGCCCAGGATGGCCCTTTCGACCCCTGGCACGCGCTATTTATATATCACGTGGACTGTTGACCCTTGCCTTGGCTCTTTGGGTTTGGGAGTGGACTCGGTGGAGGACGAGGATTGAGTGAAAGTATTGATGAGTTCGCTGATTTCCGAATAAAAAAGAACCATGGCGGCGCCACAGTCATAAGTTAGACGCGAAGGATGGACCCCGAAGGTGGTGACCGTGATGAGATGTAACCGAGGCGGTCGAAAAACGAACTATTCACTAAACACCCCACAACGCGCACCTCTTTCATTTCCTCCTCTCCGTCCCCTCCCCGGCTCTCACCTGGGGAACAGCCTCTCTCTCCCGTTCACCCGATCACTCTTTGGGCTCTGATACTGCGTATTCGGCTCAACCTATTTTGCACAGCCTTCCATTCCGTCGGGCCCATCTATGCATGCACATTGTTGAGTCCCCTCAAGGCCGAGTAATACATTCTTTCCATGTCTGCCTCGGGCTACCTGTTGGAAACCACCCGCCGTCCGCCACCACCTCCTCTACGTATTCACAAGTCTGCAAAGCGTACCTCTAACCTCACGGGGCCCGCCGCCGCTTCAGAATCTGAAACACTCCTTTACGACCTTCCCTCTGCCACCCCCCCTCCATCCAAGAGCGAATTCGCTTCTCCCACGTCGCCAAGTTACACTGGGCGCTCCAGGAAAAAACCAGGAAATAGCCCACATCCCATCCAGAGAACCCGTTCTGCCACACCTTCTAGAGTCCAAACGGATCTGGAGGCATTCGCAGATCGATGCAGAAAGTGGTGAGTTCAACGTTTTCTTTAATGTCTCGGGTAAACAGTACTCCTTTTGGTCGTCGTTATTCATGAGTTCTCGCGCTCATAGGTACTTTGACCAAGATGAGGAAGCGGGGCGACAAATGACGCAAACGCTGGCCACGTTGCCACCGGCTCAGCATGCCCCCTTCTCTAGGTTACAAGCATCTATTCGTTCCGCTTATCATGCCAGTATCAACGCGCGTCGGACAGCCGAATTCAAGGCCCATCTTTCCGCCACGCTATCGGGCGCGTCACTTACACCCTTATCGCGAGCAAATCCGGCGGGAAGCGCCGCACAGAAGGAGCGATACGAAGCCTTCGAGCGCTTTGTTCGAAGTTGGTGCACCGTCGGCATGCCGGGAACAAAACCTTTCTTTGAAGGCCTGTGGGCTCTCATGAGGCTGCAGGTCGTTCCTGAACACCTTTGGCGGCGCTGGAGGGCGCCGCATATGCTGGGAAATCGATGACGCTGTCTTCAAGAAGCCGGGTGAGCCGGCTCATTTGACGTGATCAGCGAGTTCACTCGCTTACTCTGTTCGGCCCGTGCAGTGGTAAAGACTTTATGCTTGAAGCTGTTGATGTTCTCAAAGGAGTCAGCTCGCTTATCGTTCCCCGTGACCGAGCAGTTTCTGATTTTCCGCATGCTGAATAGGTTTTGGGATTCGAAGAGAACCCATCCCAGCGCACTTCAACATCGACTTTTGGTTCTCCTATACACGTTTCATCCCTTCCAGCACATGCTAGGTCTCAATCACAGCCTCTTCGGCCGAAACCACTCGCTCCCATACGCTGGACGCAGGATGCCCCTCTCGCGAAGAGGCCTAGGGCGCCAAGCGACCCATTTCTCGATACCCCAGCTCTGTCACACTCCTACTCGTCTTCTCCCCGATCAAGCGCTGTCCCCCTCTCTACCTCTCTTACGGATACCATAGAAGATCCTCCAGGCCCAATCACACCACCCCAGGAAATTGACGACATTTTTAACCCACGACAGGCAGCATCTCCAGAGATTGATGAGGATTTGATGAGGATTTGGGTTTCTCCTGACCTCTCCAACCTGGAAATATTACAGCTCTTGAAGGTCTTCCCCGCTTTCGTCACGCGCCGTGCCACCCCGCGGTTTCCTAGCGGTTCTCCACGCTCGCATCCTCAGTCCGACCTCGAGGCTGGTCAAGAGTCCTCGGCCGGGTCGGGCGACATAGAAATTGGTACTGGTAAGATGTGGATAAGCACACGACCACGCGCAGAAGGTTGGGAAGGGAACTGGTGGACCAAGTTCAAAAATTGGTGGCACAGGCTGTTCTGCTGAGTGCCTTTGTCGCTGCTTGATCTTGCGTCTCATTATCCCCCCGAGTCGCTGTTGCCTCGGTGCTTTTCCACCTATAACCCCCTCATTTGTCTTTCATTACACACAAATCATCCATCGTGCGAAACTCATGCCTTGTCTTTGTGTCTTCATCCATCGCGCCGCCCTACCTTCACTGATTGCTATTCCATATGTGTGTACTGTCATTATTCGGGACAGCTGTACGGCAAAAAAAAAAATTGTGAACCAGTTTGGGACGTTGATTCAAGATCCATCAGGATTCACAAGAAAACAACCGAGGGTCGTGCTACTGGGCTCATGTCGCGCTCGACTTATTTCGTCTGACAGTGTCAATCAAGGCAACCAATTCCAATGCGATGTTTCCTCACTCTGAGAACGGGGTGGCGCGCGACATCTACGTCCTAATTAGGGATATATAACGACCCGCTGTCGGAGAGAGGACCACTACAGCACCCAAATGAGGCAGGAAAATAGACTTTTGCTCTCACGACCCGAGCGACCTGACCGTATGGCTTGAGTGCACCCAGGTGGGTGGCGGCGTGATGATCATAGCACATCACTGAAGAGGGGAAAAAGAAAACCGGCAATGAGAGGAAAGCGAGATCTGCCTGAGCGAGATTTGTGCAAATGCTCCGGCTTCCATTGGCACGGGCATAATAAGACACGGACACAGGGCGCGCGGCGCACGCGTCTTTATCCTGGCTGATGTCGTACAAAGGTCCGGGGGAGCATGTGCAGGACAACCCCCGGACCCAATCACAAAATCACATGGACGTCAGCCAACAATGGAAAAAAAAAAAGAAGAAAAAAAGATAGAGAGGAGGTACTTTTTTAAAATGGAGACCTTTGAAAGGAAAGATCATTGGACTTGTGAGTTTGCAGCGCCGCAACGCCGCGTTCATGTGGTGACTTGTATGGACGAACGAGCGACTGGAGCGAGGCATCTTTCACACTTTTGATTAATTGTCAATAATAAAAACGGCGATGATGATAATCAAAACTGCTGCTCTGCTGTTGGTAGTCGGTGTTATTGGTCCGAGCTGGCCAGGATAGCAACGCGGCTATGGCCTATGTGCTGTGCGTACTTCATTTATACCGCTATCACCCGAACACGAGTACAACACGCGACTCGTGGAAGGGGGAGGGGGGTAGAGAAATGAGGGTCTGGAATGTATAGTATTGGATACGAGTGATTGTGTTGCTTACGACGACGGTCTAGGTATGGTCGTAGGCAAGCACGGAGAAAGACAAAAAGAGTTTATGAGGTGATTACACGACAACGAACCGTTTCGCGCACTTGGTCGACCGACCGACCGACCAGCCCGTCTCCGTCGTCTCCTCTCTGTCACCCTTCGAGTGGCGGAAACAGAAAAAAAACGATAACGGAAAAGCTAAAATGACTTGGACCCATCCTGTTAGGGTCGAACAAAGAGCTGATTGTGCCAGTAGACGCCCCCCGCGAAATGTCCTATATTCATAAAAACGCAAAAAGGCGAGGCGAGGGCACCCGAGCGCCGGGTGGCGTTCCTTGCCCCTCTGCGTGTACGTACGTTATTTGGCGCGGCCAGGGCAATCGCCGTAGGGGGAGGGGCTAGCGGGATGTCGTCGTCCGGGGGGAGGGTGGAGGTGGATAGGAGCTTGAGGGGGGAGTGGGGTCTGCGCGGCGTCGAGGATTGACATATTTTGACAGGCAAGAGCGCCGCCGAATAGCTGCGCGTGCAGCTGTCATTCAGTGCTGTCACTAGTACTGGCAGGCGATGGCTGAGTGGGCATGGTCCATGGTTGAGTCATCATTGCTTGTCAAACGGCCCCGAGCGCAGACGACGCCTCCTTGAGAGTAAACGAAAAGGTTATGTGGCAAAATCGCCCACTCGCCACAGCACGTGTGTTAACGTTCGTCTTGCGCCCCGTGCCAGCGCAGCGCTCAAAGCTGCGGTATGCGGTCGGTCGGTCCGCTGCTGTGCAGAATGCTTAGACGTGAGCGGTCGTCGTCGACCGATAAAGTTATGGCGGCGAGAGATAACGGACCGGCAAATCTGAAGGTGATCGCCGTCCCCACCCTCCTCTTCCACTTTTCCCCTTTCCCCTGAGAATCAGGTCAGCTAGTAGAGAGCATCTCTTCGCGGGACGAGTCAACGGATGGCTGTGGAGCGACGCAGGAAGGTCGAGAAACCCCTTGAAGTGCTGCACAGGTGATCTCGCCTGCCATGTGAGCAGTGCTTCGACGAAGAGCGGGCCGCATGTATCGGTGTCGAAAAGCGCTTGTGCTCCCGACAGAATCACCAAGGCGCACGCGGTGTGCGCATGAATAGACTCCCGCTTAATGCAGGCAGGACTTCGTTACCGGTAGCATGGGTATCGAGTGGGCGCATCAGGGGGAGAAGGGCACAAGGACATTCATTGGTAACTTAGCTTCCTCTCGCGCGTCATGCACTGCTTTGGTACTGTAGCCACGGGACCTCGTCGGCTGTACTCAGGGACTGTTGGCTGACTGTATGCTATTTGACTGATCTTGCGTTTAGGGTCAGCGCAAGAGTGGATTCGCCAAGTGCATGGAAGATCGGATAGAGCATGATTTGGCTTGGACAGGTACGGGCCGGTGGCGCGAACAGCTCACGAGCTGCTGAGGGTTTGGGGTGAGCGAATGAGGAAACTTGAAGCATCTACCCAAGCGTATTACCGTCACCGGATACGAACGAGTAAGACAAGGGGTGAGCTAGAAGTACATAGAGGACAATCGTTATGATTGAACGTCCACCTATATATTACACGCATTTGACCATGGAACCGAAAAAAGTCTAGGACGACCCACAGGGATTCGACATACGAGGGCAGCTAGCTCCAGATGAATGCGAAGAGTCGAGATAACCCGATGACCATACCCTCTGATCAACGAGCGGCTCGATGGATCTCCAGCTGCACTTCCATTTTCCGCAACCTGATATCGATGCCTTACGTGCGTAAATACCGGATCAACTGTACGTTGCGCACCTGGCATACGTACTTTTATGCAAGTCGCAAAATGTGTCATGCCTTGACGTCGGTGTCCTCGGGATTGCGTACCGACACTCCAATTTACGTATGCGAGTAGTCTTGCCTACGAATTCACTCAATGTATCCTAGACCGCGTCGATAAATATCCGCTAGAGGATTCTAGCGATGCAATTCAATGTGGTGAGTAAAGACGACGGTGGATCCCCGACGCGGACGATCACCTACCCAATTGGAAGCGAACGGCGATACATTTTCATTATCGGTGATCCTTCGCGCCGTCCCTTACTTGCTTGGGCCGAGGCGTCTTCTATTGAACGTAGGCTACTGGAATGTCCTTGCCTGAAAAGGCGGCATCCGATTGGATTTTCTTCCGATAAGTCTCAGGGACCACGTAATATGGCGTGCATGTGCATAAACCTCCTATAAGTTGTCAATGAGGCCCACCACAGTGGTGACCTTATCCACGTCAGCTTGGGCCGCTTGATCTGGAAAAAGGTTTCTAGATGACCCCGTGGAGGTCGCGCACCGGCTTCTAAGACGTGGGTGTCATCCTTGAAGGACGAGAAGCATAGATGACAGTATAGATTGGCTAGCGAGCGCAAATAAGGTGATTCCAAGATGGGGAGACTTGAGTATAGAGGGTTGCGAAAATGTGGTGGCGGTCAACGAGTCACCTGACAGTCGGAATTGCAGATTCATCTTCGACAGCGAAGAAATTCCCTCGATGAGTAAGAAATACAATAATTCAGAGAGGGGGGCAAAGCGGACGTGTGTACTTACGAAGAAACAGTAGTGCTGTGGATCTTCTCAGTGACTGGAGCAAGTTCAGAAGCCTCTATTATGTGTCGAGGAGGCATTATGGCACACCCTGTTTCGTACACTGACCATCCGTATGATTGGGTCTTTGACTTGTACGGCGGACGGCGTGAAACTGTAACAACACTGAGGAGCGCTAAATGGGGTATTCGTGGACCAGCCAGATTGATGTATTATGCAGCTTCCTCGACTATAGGAACTAGTCGTGAGGGGTTAGGAGTCTAGGTAGCATACGCGCGGGGGAAGCGGATAAGCGGAATGAACCCGTAGACGGCCCGCCATCGGCATTGCATCGCTCCTTTACTCGCAGCCGCCCAGAGTGTCCATGACGGTCATCAGCGTCGAGACAAAATACTTTCCGCCGTCGAGGCCATCGTCGCCTGCACTAGTAGTGCAGGTGACGTGTTTGGCCGATTCATATATGGTCTGGGTCGGGGTGACGGAGGAGCCTGAGGAGAATGCCGGGCGTGCGACCTTGCAGGGACAACTCGGGAAAGATTGGGTGGTGGCTATGCCGCCTTGGAAAGTGCGTGCTCACGGAATGGACAAGTGGATGGCTCCGATATAGCGGATATATTATGTTCGCCGTCAGACGCTACCAGCCACGGGAACTCAGTTGTTGCGGTCCTCGAACTCGGACGTGGCACTTTCGATTGGGACCAGACTGGGTGAGCGGTCACTCCGGGGAGATGCCAAGTTGTTGACGGGTTGTGTGGACAGGGCGGCGATATGGGAAGCAGATATTTTTATCTGTAGATGTACCGGAAGAATCTGGGGTATTGTTGGAGGCGGAAAAGGCGGTGTTTGGAACGTTGACGGATATTGAGGCGAAGAATAGTAGGATGTAAGGGTTGTTGTGTTGGGTTACCGAGTTGAATCGATTCCGAGACCATGTCTACCTCTGCCGCTGTCGAGCTCTAACCACACCACGATCAACCTGCTCCCTCGGCCCTTCCTTTCTTTTTGCCTTTGCCTTCGGGGCGACAATACGTTTAAAACTTTTTCCATCCTCAAATCTGTCATCTCTGTCGCCCACCTAGGACATGTCGGAACCTGAACTCGCCTACATGAGCGGTGCAAACGACGACTTTGATCTCCCTCGCTGGCAGACACAATCTACACACCTACCCAGCGACATTCTTCCCTCTTCTACAGCAGCGAATCCTTCCTATCTCTATCCCGTCCCCCCTCCCCCTGCTGCTCAAACCACATCTTCCACATCCAGGAACAGGGCACCGCCTCCTTCCGGACATCACTCCCCTTCCTCATCTACCTCGAGACAACCAAGAATCAATCAGCTCCTCGAGGACGAGCCCCCTCTCTCAAGCACTTCTCTTCCTTATCTTTCTCCTACACAGAACCAACTTTCCCGTAGTGCCTCCCTAGGCGCAAGTGCTGCCGCCTCCACTCGAACCCGTCGACATCACATGCCAGATGACTTAGAGGGTGCCTATAGCACCACCAATGCCAACCCTGGTGTTCATCAACGGCAACACTCCAACTCCTTCTACAATTCCAGTGTTGCCTACCAGACCTCGTCTTTCGGCGCTAACACAAGTGACTCAAATCCGAACTCACAGCCGGCTGCGAGCGACGCCACTTACCAAGACATGTACTTTAATAACCCAGGTGGCCAGCCTCCGAAGCGTGCTCACACACAACACGACTCGAGCACCACTGCCCGCGTTGCTCGTTCGCCACTCAGGGCCAATGCCAACCCATCTCTTCTCGACCCCTACGCCCAACAGTCACAGTATTCACCTACTTCCGCGACTTACAATTACCAGTCCCCGAGCTTTCATGCGCGTTCCCATTCTCAAACAAAGGCGGAGGTTGCTACCCCTCCCACCTCGTCACCCTATTCTCAACCAAACGCGCCGCCCGTCCCTCCGCCGCCGATCTACTCCCCGTCATACGCCATGGACACGGGCAGTCCTCATCTCCCCCCTTCAGCGCTTCTGACACAGCCGCTCAAACAGAGCGCATCCGTTTCTACACCGAGTACGCCAATTGGGTTCCCGGTCCCGCAGCATAGTCCTGCACCTACCGGACCGTACTATCCCCAATCCCAGGATCAGCCCATGATGGTGGACCCTCCTACGAAGCGACGTGCGTCTGGCCTCAGGCGTGTGCGTGATCAACGCGATCTGCGCCCTCAAGTCAGGACCCGGCCTGCGTCTCGACGCATGGACGCGTCCGGCGCGTTTTTATCAGTACGTTCTGACCAATTCTACGTCATCACTCTCTTGGTCACCATTTCTCCTTGTAACATAGCCCTTGCGTCAGCTGACAACGTACATCACCGATACCTACCGCATATGCAATCCCCAGTTCAAGTATGAGTCGACGCATAACCCGAGGCGAGTGCTCACAAAGCCGAGCAAGCCAGCGCATAACGAAGGGTACGATAACGAGGACTACGACTACATCCTCTATGTAAACGATTGGTTGGGGACTGAGGAAGGACACAAGTCCGTTATTATACTACCCGGTCTTGGCATCACCCTGAACGCGTTCCAGATACCTGATTCTTGACGTTCTTGGCCAAGGCACCTTTGGCCAGGTTGTCAAGTGTCAAGACATGAAAACACACGAGGTGGTGGCGGTAAAGGTTGTAAAAAACAAGCCCGCTTACTTTAACCAAAGTATGATGGAGGTCACCATACTGGAATTGGTTTGTTTCTCTTTGAAGTGCCAATCCCCTCACATTGATGCAAGTTTCACAGCTTAACAACCAGTGTGACCCACATGATGAACACCACATCCTTCGTCTACGAGATTCCTTTATTCACCGCAATCACTTGTGCCTTGTCTTCGAACTGCTGTCTTCGAACTTGTACGAACTGATCAAGCAGAATCAGTTTCAGGGCCTCAGCACGCAACTTGTTAAGGTCTTCACAGCCCAACTCCTTGACGCCCTGACCGTCTTGAAAGATGCTAGGCTCATACATTGCGATCTGAAACCCGAAAACATCTTGCTCAAGTCGTACGTCACCTTATCTACTTGAAGTGATGCATTACCAGAGCTGCTATAGGTTACAATCACCCCAGATTAAGGTCATCGACTTCGGTTCTGCATGTCATGAACGACAAACGGTCTATACGTATATCCAGTCTCGGTTCTACCGCTCGCCCGAAGTGTTGTTAGGCCTTCCTTACACCGCAGCGATAGATATGTGGTCACTGGGCTGCATCGCCGTTGAGCTCTTTCTTGGCCTTCCTCTCTTCCCTGGTACGAGTGAGTACAACCAGATCACCCGCATAGTTGAGATGCTCGGGTAGGCTTCCGCACTCCCTTGCTCCACGGCACCTTCTTGACGGACCTATATCCAGACAACCACCAGCATATATGATGGAGATGGGAAAGCAGACTAACCAGTTCTTCGACTCTTTTGCTGATATGTATGGCCGAAAGAAGTGGCGCTTGAAGAGCCTCGAACAGTACTCTCGCGAGCACAATACAAACGAGCAGCCCGGGAAGCAGTATTTCAAGGCCACCACTTTACCCGAAATTGTGAATACGGCTCCAATGCCACAGTTCAAATCCGGGCGGCAGGGTACTGAGATGGAAAAAGGTCTTCCGCGTTCTTTTTCCCGGTCCTCTTCAAATTAACTAACCTCGATCATCAGAACTGAACAACCGGGCTTCTTTTATCGATTTTTGCCAGGGTTTGTTGAATCTGAACCCCATAGAGCGCTGGTCGCCTCAGCAAGCCAGACTGCACCCATTTATCACTGGGGAGAAGTTCACTAAGCCTTTCGTGGTATGTAGCAGCTTCACCGTCTCGACCGACGATCTTTTCATGTGCCATATCAGCCTGCGGGTCACCCTTCGCAACAGCAACAAGTCTCCCCTTCTGTTGTTTCTCCCACAAGTACATCAGATCCCAAACGTCCGTTTGGTGGGCTTGTTCCGTCCCAGCCCAAGGGCACGCGAGCCTATCAAGATGCCGCTTCGTACAACCAGCACCTTGCCCAGCATCAGGCCTTTACAGCTCAGGCGCAGGCGGCGACTCAGGCAGCGAACAACGTTTTCCGCAACCCGTACATCACGACGCAGTTACAGTCGCAGCCATCTTCCTCCACGTATACTGTTGCCGCCGGCGACTCGGGGAACACGTATTCACAACCACCGGCATCCCAACACTCGCAATACGCTACGAATACGCAAAGTCAGGTCAACTCATTTGAGGCTAGTTCATCCGTACTCACATTCTATTTCGCAGGATCGAACAACGGGAGCGGGGCGCCACAGCAGTCGTCTTACTCGTCCGGAAGTAACGCCGGGGTTACTTCCCACTTAAACCCGAACCCGCCGTCCAACGCGTACTATCCCAACTCCCGCACACGCGCAAACACGATTAACCACATGGACAGGATTCCGCCCGCGCTCGCGCGTCTTCAGCATATGTCGCAGGATGTGATCGGTGGACGCAACGCGCTCACTCCCGTGCTCAACCGAGATGATGCTATCAAGGAATGGGAGCGGCGACAGTCGGGCAAAGCCGCTGCAGCGCAGCCCTACCCGCAGCTGGAATACCTTCAGCAGCAAGCAGAACTCGTTGGAGTGTCTGGCATAGCAAGCTGGCAACAGCCGACAACGCGTTACCAACCGACGCAGAGCTCGGGGCTCGCACACCAGTACCACCCACCATCTGCAATTGTGGTTGACGACGAGCGAAGAGACGCCATTATGTCGAATGTGCGCGCGACTGCACAGGGTCAAGGCTACATGTCTTCAAACCCCATTCCGAACCCCCCTCCCGCCTACACGGGGGCCTCTACAACGGCCGGTAGTCGTTTCACAGTGACGTACCCCCAACAGCCTCCAGCTGGTTCCCAGTCACAGTCACAGCAGCATACGCAACCAACACAGCAACAGCAACAACAGTCGCCGACATCTCCGTTTGACTCACTTGATCGTCGGCCGGACATGGGTGGGCTCTTCGTCCCTTTGCAGCCGGATCATTACCAGCCATATACTGGCGCTTCGGTCGCGGGCGCCCGAGGCGCAGCAGCACCGCCTCAGCCAGCAGTCCAACCTTCTTTCTATGACCCCACTGTTGCGCAACAAACGAACCCTGCGCCGCAGCGTAATCCATTCTCGGGAGAAACGTCATCCGGCGGGGGTGGTGCACCTGGAAGTGGTGGTACGAATACGACGAAGGACAGAAGAGGCAGTGGGATGGACTTCTGGCCGCGGTGAGCCCTGCACGGTTGTGTCCCGCACTAAATCTGCCAGTCTGGCTGTCTCCCTTCATCGCTCTCGTTTGCTGTAATAACGTTTGCGCAGTGTCCAGCAGCATCTCTTTTATCTTCCTGTGCAAATTTCCTTTGCTTGTCCTTTGTTCTTTCACTTCGGCTTTTCACTCCCCTCCACCCCACTTTCCCAATTCACACGCACCCAAAGGTTGCACCCGAGATTGCCCCCGTACCACGACCCATCCGATTCACGATCTTACACTGTAGGTCCTTCTCCAGAGGCCAAGCTTTTGCCGAAAGGATGTCGGGCAACCGTCCGCATTGCCCGTATTATTGGTGTAGTACCACGCAAATGTATATGTTTCGGCGATGCAACGAGATTGACCGTTGAGTGGACGCTACGCGGAGGTTCAATGGCTATCCCTTTCTATCCTTTTCTCTATACACCCTTGCATCCTAGCTTGTCGTCACCGTGTCGGGGAGTTGCTTGAAAATTTCTTCGGCTTCCCATGCCCCTGCCCAGTACCGGACTTGGCATGTGAGACCGCCTTCCCGCGCGATGCGACGTTCCAATCCTCGGTATCTGCGACACAGCACCATGTCCTGACTGAAAGAAAAAAAAAAACAAGCTTGTCACGGCTCGAGCTTACAACCACGGTGTCCGACTATACCTTCTCAGCCTCAGAACAGGACAGAAATCATTTGAGCCATCCCCGACGTAGATGATACGGTCATAATCCGTGCCGCGGCGTTTGAGGAACGCGTCGAGCTCATTACCTGGGGGAGCCAGTGCCTGAGTGCCACGTGCGAGAACAAAAGGTAGATGACTCAAGAAAAAAAAGAGGGGTCACCTTTGCAAATATTAGCATTGCAACCGACCGGGCAATTATGTTGGGGTCCGCTGGGATCGATGTGTCGCCTGAGCTTAAGCAGGCCAGACGGATCCCACTCGGCAGGATTGGTCACTATCTCTGTGAAGAGGTCCTGGAGTCCTTTCGACTTGCGATGATTACCGTTAATAATGAGATGGAGCGACCGACGACCACATACATACTTCTAATATAGTGGAGATAAACACGTTGTTGGCGCTTGAGAGACAGAGAAATGTGGTCTGCGGTTCGGCTGCGGCCTTGATCGTCTTGACACCGCGAATCATCGCGGGGTGCTGATGAAGGGGTTAGCGCGTCATAGCAGGTGAGGGAAACCGTCGCGCGGATGAACTCGCAAAGGGCATGATCCGGAGTGCTCCCTCGATATCTTCCCTGGTACCACCTCGTTCATGGAGTTCACGTAGGCCTTGGGCTCTGCGAAGACAATAGATGAGAAAGACAAAAGCATTTTGTGCGAGTGCGCTAACACCAGGTCGGTCCATTCAGAACCCGCTTTGTTATCTTTCAATTTTCGACGGATATCTGGTGCCAAGACTTCAAAGATCCACCTGTCAGAGTCCTGATCTGCCAGAGACCTGCGTTTGCGCGTCAGAACCAATTACTTTTAAACATATATTTCTTACCAGTCAAAATCAAAGACAATAAGTTGTCGTTCTACTTGCTTGGACATGAGTTGGATTAGCACGGCCTCATCTGATCGACGCGATCGTAAAACAATACAGATACGAGTCACGTGTTTCATATATGTGATCATGTGATGCGACACCGGGCCGTTGCGAGCGGCTCGGCAGTGGCGGCGTCTGGATTGCTCTGCCTTTGCTCGCAACCGACATTGGGGTTGTTTCATGGCCCTTTCAGAACAGAATTTCTCTGGCGCTTTAGCGACATGGAAAGGTGTGTGTGTCTTTCTCCTCTGCTTTTGCATGCGAGCCGACATGTAATATATGTTAGACATCAACCTCACTGAGTTACAGAAGACTCTCGATTCACAGGGTCTAGAGCTCGTCGAGAACCAGAAGGAAAGCGTCGTCGGAAGAAAGGCATTGGCGGACAAGACTAAGGGTTAGTGTCGACATGTTATACTTCGAAACATGTGGCCCCATTTTAGGATAGACTTCAAAAAGATACCCGATGAGGAGAAGGCCAATGCGTTCAAGGGCTTGTTGAAGTGTGCGTCCTATCTGCTGTTCGCATTCGCGTCCGCTCATCCTCTGCTCTGTCACAGCGTATCAAACCGAGATAGACAGCCTCACAAAACGTTCTAAATCTGCAGAGAGCGCGTTCCTTAGTTTGTACAAGGTACTAGCAGAGGCCCCCGATCCCTATCCACTCCTTGAGGTCGCCGTTGTACGTTGTTATACACCTAAGTTACACACCACTCGAGCTTTCCTTCATGAGTCTTTTAGGACCATACAGTCAAAATCGCAGAGGCACGGGATCTAGAGGATGAATTGCAACGCGTCAAGGCCGACAACGTCGAGCTGCAAAGGCGTGTCTCCGAACTTGCGAGTCTAGAAACCGCAAAGAAAAGAGCCGAGAGCAGAGCAGAGCAGTTGGAGGAGAAGGTGTGTGTCTGGTCTTGCTCTATCAGAACAGTAACCGACTTAGGAGTGGGGGATAGATGGATGCCACCATTCACGAGCGCGTTGCACAGAAGGAGAACGAGCTCAACGCCACATACGACGAGAAGATGCGCAACTACGAGGAAAGGTGTGCCATCGTTCTCCTGTCTACTCGTGTTGTTTGTTTGTTGAATTCGTGCCAGGGAGCAGGGCTTGCACCGTCAGGTTTCCCTCTTGAAGGACCAGCTTCGTGATCTACGCGTGTCCAATGAATCGACGGAGGCAAGACTCTTGGACCAGAGCCAACGACTGGGTAAGCTCACCTTCCAGTTTGGCCACCTCGTCTGATTGTAGCTAGACCAGGAGGTGGTTGCGAAGCTCGCAGAGATGGATATGGTTGTTGCAGAACTGGAGCGTGCAAATACCAGGGCAGCCACCGTCGAACGTCGTAACGTACGGGAAATTGTTCTTGCTCCTCTCACGTGCTACCTAATGGCTCATGCGCTTTTAGGAACTTCTGCGTGCAGAGATTGAGTCTCTCAAGACCGGCAACGACAGATCTGATCGGTAATGGGTCCCTTTTAATATTTACGCATGCTCTCACTCGTCTTTCACTTCATAGTGTTAAACACCTCGAACTTCAGGTGGCCTCTTTGGAAACGGAAGTTGATCGCTTGTCGCAATCTCTTGACTCACAGAAAGCCGTGACCGCGACGGTTGAGTCTAGTGCCCGCAAAGTGACGGAAGAACACGCAAGAGAGGCCTTAATCGCGGTATGCAACGTTGCGCTTGTGAGGGTGCCAGAACTGACAATTATTGGTAAGACACGAGAGATAGAACAGTTGAAACAATCACTCAGAGGGTACGCCGACTACGATGAGATAAAGAGAGAGCTCGAGATCATGAAGGTATGGGATCGAAATGCATGTTGGTCGCTTGTGCTCATGTTCTGCAGTACGTCGAGTTTGCTGGTCTTGAAGGTGACCTAGACGAAGAGGATGGATTTGCTTCCGATAATCAGCTGGGCCTGCAGCTTCCGAATCCGAATGCGTCCAAGGCGAACGCTCATCCGGCTAGCTCACTTGAGACACTTCTAGCTACCAAAAACAAGCGCATTCTTGAGGAGTTGACCAAGTTCCGGGTTGGTCCCCACTCTACTTATGTTTGTGATATTTGAATGCCGACTCCACCAACCAGATCCTACATAACGAGCTCGAAGCATCACTCCAGCGTGCTCAAGATGACCTTGCGTCAACCTCGCAAGAACTAGAAAAACATCGACGGCTCAACGAGAGACTCGAATCTGACTTGCTCAAGATCGAACAGCATGGAAACGGCGATGCTACCCCGGCAGACCCCGCGGAAGACGACGTCCTAGCCGGACTGGGGCTCGAACTTGGCTTGGCGACCAAAGCTTCCTCCTCGAATGTGGGTTGGCCACACCCTTTCCTAAAACTCTAAAAAAAAAATGAGGCTGATTCTCGCGATTTGGGGGTAAAGGTTGATCCATTGGTATCACAAGCCAAACCTATACCTTTCACACCATCTGCGGATACATCTATTCTCCCCATTGTCACTAGCCAACGTGACCGCTTCCGGCAACGGAACGCAGAACTCGAAGAGGTAAGTAAGGGCACTTGCTATCTTTGCTTCCCACGCTCAATAACCCCCCGCCGCCACGTGCGGAACGTAGGAACTCCGCAAACAGTTCCAGGTGATCTCTGAGCTGCGCGCCGAGATCCGGAGTCTCCAGTCCGACAATCTTAAACTCTACGAGAAGGTCCGCTACATGCAGAGCTACCGCGAGAGCAGTAACACGCATTCGACGCTCGATCCTCTACCAGCCTCAGTCCACGAGCGCGCCGAGCACGAGCGAACTGACCAAATACAGCGCGCGCTACGAAGAGGCCATGAACCCGTTCGAGGCATTCCGTGGTCGGGTGCGTTGCGTTGCATCAATACAAAACCCCTTCCTTCTTCCAGTTCTGATCATTATTATTTTGGCATGCGTGCTTGCAGGAAGCAGCGCGTGCATATTCGAATCTGAACCCGCTGGAACGCGGTGTCCTCGTGCTGACACGTGCGGTCCTGGGTAACCGCCGCGCGCGCAACGCATTCATCGTCTATGCCGTCGGACTGCACGCGCTCGTCATGTTCACGCTATATGAGTGCACGGCGTCGTCAGGCTCGCAGTCACGGATACAGCCCGTTCCTTATCCACAATGAATTATGGTTGCTCACTCGTCACCTATTGCATATTGATAGCCAACCAGGTGGCAATCAGACACATCTCTTATTCTTATTAAACCCTCATGGCTGAGATAGTGCACGCCAGAAAAGCAATAATTAATGGTTTCTAGCACAAAGGATAGATATTTGTATTGCGCGTCCTTAGATCCCTGCAATACGTTAAACACGAGGCGACCCTCATCCAAATCAAACTCAAGCGGCGCATATGAGATAGATGTAGATATAGAATAGATGGAAGCATGAACTGATGGTGAACTGGTTGTGGGGCAGGCCTGGTCGTGAAGGATTAGGCCGGCCAGACGATATCAGTATCAGACAAATTTGACCCTCTACTGATCCCCTAGCATTCCCAGGGGAATTCAGTTCCCGCTCCGGCCGTGACTTGCGCCCTGCGTCTCTGTGGGAACAACGTCGTATCCGCTAGTGCCAAGATCAGCGGGCAAGCGCGCGGTCTCGTCCAACGCGTCCGTGGTGGACAGAAGTGGCGCGTGCTCGTCCTCCACCCCTGTAGCCGAGGTGGCTCCATCCGATGGACGCAGGAAGCGTGGTGGTTGTACTAGGTTGTTGAACAAGAACTGAATCAAAGGCAAATTTCTTAGTACAGAGGGGAGGGAATGGCGGCGGGCCACGCACCGTGCCATAGACCAACAAGCCGAAGCCAGCGACCTGCAGGAGTGAGACCGGCCACATCAGAATCTCCCATCCCAGCATCAAGCTGACGATCCAAATGGCAAGGGTCCTGCACGTATCCGTCAAGCTGCGTGCCGTCGCGCTCACGTACTTTGTCACGCTCAAGCCGAAGAAGTTGAACAGGGCGATGGAACACGCGATGACGACGCCAGAGTAGAGTACACTGGGTGTGTCGATGAACTGGTGCCAGCCGCGCACAAGGTCGAACCATGGCGCCGCGGGTGACGACGGCGGAAGCTTGACAAGTGGGAGGAGGGGCATAAGGAAGAGAACGGAGATAGTGCCAAAGAGGCCCTCGTAACCGACTGCAAGAAGAGGTGGAATGCTATATTGCCCAAGTATCTTTTCCTCAACGACGAATTGAGTCGCAGTGCTAAGGAACGTGTTAGATATATGGACAGGGAAAAAAATCGTGTCGACTGACAAAATTTGTGCAAACAGAATGAAAAAGACACCTGAATAGTTCGAGGCGATTAGTAAAAGGAATGATCTATCGAAAGGGTCCTGCAAATACCAATAACAACCTTAGCTGCCTCGGTGTCCTCGATGGTCCCGCTCGCCGGTAAATCGATAGTAGGTGCCGTCGGGTCTAACATGTTGACAAAAGAAAGAGCAGTCGAGCGGAGTGTATCCTTGACAAGGGAACCGCTGAAGCCGACTAAAGAAACGCCTGCCATAACCGTCACCAATGAGAGCCACCTTGAGCGAACGCGGAGGCATTAGATATGGTATGGAGAGTCAAGCAAGACGCGTACTGGTATAGATACAGCCTGCGGTGCAGGAATAGCACTGAAAGGATCCCGACGAAAAGCACAAGCGCTCCACGCGTCATTTGGTAGATTGATACCGGGGTGTACAATAAACCGACATTCATGAGCTGTGCAACCCCAAGTCACATATACGAACTGTGCCGCAGGAAGAGAAATTGACGGACCGTTGTTCCGGTAAGGTCACACAGAGCGGGGAGCCAGAGCAATAGGATGCGCCGGCCTGTCAGTCTCTGTGGAGGAAGCTTTTGGGACTCGGAAAGCTCTGCCAGAGAGCTGTCAGAGTCCTCTTCGGGTAACTGAATGGACGCAGCACGCCAGCGCTTCGATAGGTACTCGTAAAGCACCGGGAGAAAACCTGACACAGCCCAACTTGGTCTGAGACAGGGGGGAAGGGAAAGAAAAAGAAACGCACAAAGCATTTCGCCAACTAGGAGGTAAAAGCTGGGATCAGATATGTGACGTGGACAGGGAGAGAGGGGTGGCATACGGAACATCTGGAGTGTCTGCCATACTGGTTGCTCGTATAGGACGTGTCGTCGTGGGTCAGGATCATCACAGTTCTCTACGCATTGCATGTCCTGAGCAGAACAGAAGGTGAGGACACGCCTGTAGAAGAGATCGAGAGATTGTTCGTGCCTGGTACTTGGACCAAAGGGAATTACAAGCACCCTGGGAAAGCACATAAATAATGAGTAGACTAGAGTAGGAGAAATGGTACGCACAGTGAGAATCATCCCCGAAATAAGGGCGGGGACGAGGAAACGTGTCGACATTGTGTCTGCGAGTGTGGAGAATGGAGGCGCAGGTAAGGAGGGGCCAACACTGACAGGACTCTAACACGGAACGCGCCGGCGTGATCACATCACATAAGTCATCAAGTTAGTCACGTTCGGCTACGCGTCCTATCCCCGCATCCGCTCCCCACTCCTCCGGCGCTCCTCCGCAAGTTGCGATACTCCTCATGTACATGCGCAAGAACACCGCGCGCTCCCCTGCGCTCTGTACCCTCGGGGCATCTTTTTGGTCATTGATCGGGTATGTGTATAGGTCCTAAAGTTACTATCCCTTACCCCTCCTTCCGAAACCACCCATCATTCGGACAGTCACCCCGCTTGGTTGTTGTGACACCGGTGTGGCTGGTCAATTGCGAGTGTTGGTGTACTCTGTATGAATCGACGTAACTGTCTCTTAGAACCAGCTGCACTCCAACTATTTTTTGTGTGATTAGAAACCCAAGGTCGTCAAAGATGTCGAGACACCGAGTGCGTTGTGGGATCGGTCAGACAAAGGCAATTTGTGAGATCCCAAGTGTATGCGTGTAATGCAAGATATGAGGGTGTAAGAAAGAAGGGGGAAAGTACTAGTGAATGTCTTATCTGATTGGTGTAGGTTTGGAATATATGTGATGAGGTGGATATGTCGAATGACGTTGAAGTGTATTAAGCGACATAGGTTACTCGCGGTGATCCTGTAAGTGTCGACAATGAAATCTGCAGCACGCAGATTTGCGTGCTTACTAGTCCCTTGAAGGGGTTAATAATTAAATCACAGTCCCTGAGCTTACAGGAACCAGTTTAGATGCTGCACGCTTCCGAGTCCATGCACTCTGAACGTCCGTGTAACTTGAGAGTGAGAGTGAGCCCTTGCCATCGATACACCGTTTGATAACTTTAAGGAGACGCTCGGTTTGGTCCTTGCTCATCCCAGGCCTCTATGATAATTTCCGTGAACACGAAATCTTCGCGCGTTTTAAAGAACGGGCGCCACGGCTCAGCACTGGGGGGAGGGCTGAAAGGTCGGCGTTTGTGGGTCCCGGGACCATCAGAAGGGCCAGCCGGTTGTGCAACAGAAGAGGGCGTAGGTTCAAACACTGAGTGGATGATTAACATGTCAATATACTAGGTAGGACGATCAAGATACAGCACACCTGTTATTTCCAATCCCGCATTAAGACTCATAGGGTCGGCAGCTGGTAGGGCTTTGTCTCGAATGGCGGCACTCAGGGCTGAAAACACGGTCAGTATGTCGAGCATAATTCAGCGTGTTAATCACGCACCACTAGGCCCTAGTGACTGAAGCGCTTTCATCTTCATCTCCTTCATGTACTCTCTTAGCCCCTGCGTTCCTCTCGTTCTCTCTCACACTTCTTGATGTGGCTTCCAAGACCCCGGACGTGATATGGAGTGCGACAAATTGGACACTTCTTTTTTTTGCTTGGGGATTGACCCGCTTTTGGCATAAATACAAAGGAGTAAAGCGAAGTGTAGGAATGGTGGGAGGGGTGTTAAGTGAGGGCGATACACCTAGGAAATCAAAAAAGGTTGCGCACAAACTATACTTCTACGCAATTCAGAAAAATAAATAAAAAATCACCATTTCATTACATATACATTAGTCTACCAATATATAGATTATGAGGTACTTACGCTATGTTGTTGGAGCCAGAGAAAGTGTTTACAGTCGTGTTTTTTTTGCAAGGCCTAGGAACGACAGGCCCCTTCGAAGTGTGAATGAGGTCAAGCGGGAATTAAAGCTGAGCCAAATGTCTTTAAAGTGCCTATTATTATAATATTGTACAGTACCAACTCAAAATGGCTGAGGCCGTCTAGGCCCGCCGCGCGCCAGGCGCTGCTTTTCTCGTTTCCCAGAATTCGAGTGCTCTCTTCGCTGCATCCAACGTCGGTTGCATACCCTACAATCCATTTCTGTCAGTCCAACCGGCTGTCAGAAGGGGGGTGAGCCAACGGGTGCACTCAACGGTTTGCACTCGAGTTCGGTCAACGCCAGCCATCTCCGCAGCCCTGATAATCGCCGCGACCTTCTCCGGTGTTTTGGTCAGATACCCTGCCATGCGCGTCGCCTTGGCGGTCTTCTGAGCAAGCGTGGTAGGTCCGCCTAAGGTCGTCTCTCCAACGGGAGGATAGATCGCAGACCAAAACTGGCGCAAGAATTCGTTCGCGGCCGTCTGGCACGTACGCATCTGCCTAAATATTTCTTCCGGGATGTCGGCCTTGCGTTTTTGAGCGTCTAGCCGCGTAGCGACGTTCTGCGTCATGGACACGAGCGCGGCTTCCGTCGCCTTGCGGTCGGTCTTTAGCTGGGCGAGATGTCCCTGCCACCCTTCAAGGTCACGTCTCATTTGTTGCCAAGCAGCCCGCAAGTCCACAGTCTATCGTTTGCGCAGTTATACCGTGACCGCAAGATATGAAACGACTCGGTCTTACGGGGCGTGGAGCCTGCTCAGCCGATGCAGCGGCGCCTGCACGCGACTCGAAGTAGCGCTGACGGTCCTGCATCTCCAATAAGACACCAGACGACGGCTCTGGGTTGTGTAAATCGGCCAGATCGATCTGCGAGTAATGACCACCCGACTGAAGCAGATGGTGAACGAGAGTCAGCCGGTGTGTTCTTCGGGACCACGTACGTCACTAGGATCCCCTGAATCTAGTCTGCGCCGCTTGCCGGTGCCGTCCGTAGAACTGTTGAAAATGCGTTCAAATTCCGAGCATGAAGCCGGAGCATAGTCAGACCCACATGGCGGACTTGAGCAGGCGTTCAGAGTGTTCGTTGAACTTGCGAATGAGCGGTAGTGCTCCACGCTGCTTCCCCGCCTGCATTGTCACGTCCTTCTCGTTCCCAGTCTACGGTGTGGTTCAAGAGTCAACACATGGACTAACTAGATGGGAACAAGCTTCAAACCTCTTCATGATCCTCACGGGTCGCCTCGAGGTCTATGAACGCGTCTACCCCATCGTCCCGCGGTTTCCTGGGCTCCAGCTCTGCGGGACACGTCGGTGGGACGACCTGCACCCAAATAAGGGGACCTCACCGTCATCTGGCTTTTCCAGATACTTGTCGAAGATTGCATCTTCTTTAACGACATGCTGGGTTGCGGTGGAACGAATGGAGGCTCGATGCGAGTGGAAAAGCTTCGACTGAAAATATCGTTTCCAAAATTCGGCTTCAGACAGCTACCGTACAGAATATAAGACGCGGTACAGCGCAAGGACGTTGAGATGGGTACTTTGCTCGGCACGTTCTCGTCATAGGCCTTTGCAACGACAGGATACTCATCAAAGATATCGTGCACGAGTTGCGGAGTGATCACGATCTTGACTTCGCCACCCTCGATGGCCTGTGGTCTCGGGTCTACTAGCTGACCAGGTCGACCCTTCTTTTGAGAGTCGGAAGCGGCCTGCGCCAGCAGGAGATGCTAGGACAACAATCCTACGTCAAATATGGCGTGTCGTGGGTGGGCGTGTCGCACACCTCGCGTCCCTCCCAGAACTCCGTCTCGGTAATCTGACCGGACATAACCAATTCGCGATGAAGGGCCGCGAGCTCGGGCGTATTCAGCAAAACTTTTTTCCGGATGTGGAAGTCGTTAATAGGATCGTTTACGGGAGTCCCCCGATGGCTCGAAACAGACTCGGCACGAGAGTCTGAAGGGCGAGAAGGAGTGGGGACGGGGGCGCGACGAATAGCACCGTTGGAGGAAGAAGTGGGTGTTTGGACGCCTGTTTGGGGAGGTTGTACCGCGCCAGTGTCGCGCGCAGCGCGGTTGTTGCTGATTATAGTCGTGAGCTGAGCCTTGAACATCTCGCGTTCTGTCAGGGCCAGAGGGGGAGGCGAAGTGAAGGCAAAGTTGTGGCCATTGCTATCACTCTCGAGGCCTATTTTGAGGCGTACTTGAGCTGCGCCTTCCTTCGAGGAAAAGAGTGCTGGAAGGATGGGTGGGGGTGTGAAGATGTAGACCCAAAAGCTTGGAAAGAATCGACATCAAACGCACAAGAAACTTCCGGGTGTGCCACACGCACAGCGGGTGCCTTCTTTCCATCCTGGGTCCATTGGAGATGAGTAGAGGTAAGCTCTAAAAGCCCTGGATTTTTCTTGTATGAGGCTTTGGCGGTGCAGACCGTCGACATTCAGAAAGAGGTCGTGCCCGGCACAGTGCGCTCATCTCTTTAACATTAGATAAGCCAGTCATGGGCCTGGGCCTTGGCACTGGCCTGGCCCACTGGCACTAGCACTGGCAGTACCATCGTTGCTGCGAGAAATACGAAGAGTCATAGTAATAGTTTGGTTACGGAAACGATGCATCTCCGAGTCGGACTCCTTAGACACTGGCGGGCTTTAGACTAGCAAAGTCCCCCCAGTACCCCAACTTGAAGAGTCCCCTCGGGCGGCTTATGTCATCATCTGACAATACCTAGTTGTCCCTCTGGTTTTTACAGTAAACTGTCCCGCTCCTGCTTATGCTCGCCGCACTCGCCATTCGGCGGCCTCTGCGGCCTGCCATACCCTGGAGAAAGTTTGCGACAGTTTCCACTCCATATGTGCCCCCAGCCTCGCTCGAAAATGTAGCTGACGCGCCACCAACCCGCTTCCGCCCACGCAAAAAGACCAAACCCGAGTCACCGTCATTCTACACCTCCCGCGCGAGCTACTACGACCACCTCTACCAGCTCGAAACGGCCCTCCAGCGCTGCCGCCGCGCGCTCTCTGCACTGGGGCTCCTTCCCCTGCCCGCATTCGCGCGCGCCTCCCTCCCGCCAGCGCAGCACCTCTGGCGCAACCGCCAGAGCATGATGACGATGTTCTCTGGCGCGCTCACCACCGCGCGCTACCGCCGTATGATCGCCGTGCTCGCTGACCTCGAGGAGTGCTCGCGCGTCGCCGCCGTCGCTGGGCACGCCAACCTCACTGCGAGCATCCAGCCGGTGCTCGATCTCTTCGAGCGCCACGACAAGGCTGAGGTCCTTGCGCGCGCAACCCGCAAACACGTCCCCCTCGACCGCTATGGCCGCTCGTACACCGTCGGCAAGCGCAAGGAGAGCGCCGCGCGTGTTTGGATGATCCCCGTCCGCGAACAGCAGCAGCAGCAGCAGCAGCAGCCAGCCAACTTGGTGGCTGCGGCGGAGGGTGATGATCTCCTCGCGCCAGCAGTGGATGACGCATTTGCGCTGTCCCCGGACGCGCCGCACGTCCCCGTGACGACGACGACGATACTCGTCAACAACGTGCCGCTCAACCAGTTCTTCGCCACGCCAACCGACCGCGAGCGCGTCGTGCGTCCACTCAAGCTCGCGGGCGCCCTCGGCGCGTTCAACGTGTTTGCTATTGTCCGTGGCGGCGGCACGACCGGCCAGGCCGGCGCGCTCGCCCACGGAATTGCTCAGGGCATCGTGGCGCACGTCCCGGAGGTCGACCCCATCCTTCGAAAAGGTGTGCTGGTTTTTTTCCCGCCTCAAACGGTACCCTTATGTGCGCCCTTCAGCGAAACTCATGAAACGTGATCCCCGCATGGTGGAGAGGAAAAAGACTGGTCTAGCCAAGGCGCGCAAGCGGGTGAGGCCCCTTGTTTCCTTGACGCATTTCTCAGATCGCTCACTGCCATTCATAGTATACTTGGGTCAAACGTTGAGCATCGACCTGCATCCTATCTCTATTTTTCCCCTTCCCATAGCGGCATTTTGTCTTTTTCAAATAATAGTACCCTGTTGCGCTTCATGTGTCGGAGAAGTGGTGACATTACGACATTACGTGCAGATAACAGCTCATCTTGCTCATAATGAAAAATGGATAATGTATGAAACCAGACACGGCGCAGCACAAGGATTCAGCCCACGAGGTCCAAAACACCTAATATAATCTAGCCGCGGATGCAGGGTTCATTGAAAATACAACTGTTGCGCATCCGACTGAGCAAATTGGAGATTGCATGCGGGACATTTCCGCTGCCGCGTTGAAATGCGCATGTCAATACACGACTTGCAGAACGCTACACCCCAACACCACCTTAGTGCCGATCAAAGAACGAATAATGGAACGCACTATGAAGGCACTTCGTTAACACCGTCGAGCGCATGTTCTGCTTGCATGTTGAACACTTAAGAATGCTCTGCAAATAATTCATTGGTCGACACGCAACGCGCATGGTCTGGATACGCGCCGGGTAACGCACCATGCATTTGTCTACCTCTCTCTGAAGCTGTGCCTCTTTCTGCGACGACGGTGTTGCCTTGGTCTCTCCTCCCTTTCTCTGACGCTCAATAGTGATGTTCGCTACCGCGAGTGCCTCTTGCATTTTCTTAAGTTCTGACGTGAGATCAGAAATATCCTTCCTTTTGTCCTCCACGATTTTCCGCGCCTGCAGGCGAACGTTGAGTTGTTACTCGAGCCCCAGGGGTAACAACGTACATTGTTGGCTTCCGTGTCAGCTCCCGCGCGTGCTATGCGGATGTGATAGATGTCATTTTCCAGAGCCCCAATACGGGTCCTAAATGCCTCCACTTTCGCATTTGCAGCGGCCACAGATTGTTCCATCACGGTCTGCCAGTCAGATAAGTCCCAGCTCGGCATGTGTCTACGTTAGCGCTTACGAGTCGGTTTGTGTTCGCCTTATCAACATCTGTTAAATTAGAGATGTGTTTAAGGAGCTTTTCGTTAGTCCGTGCGAGGTGCTTGTGCTCATTCTCGACGGCTTCCTTTTCGCGCATAGCCGCAAAAAATTTGTTGTCCGCCTTGGCTTTCTGAGTTTCGAAAAGATGATTGATGAGACGAATGAAGGTCAGAAGCCCGGACTCACATCAAGATTCACCCTCATGATTCTCTCCTCCGCAGCCGCCAGATCGAACACCTTGCTAGTTACTTGTGCTTGCAAGGACTCCCATGCTGTTGACAATTTTCCGATCTCGTCATACAGTGTAGCCTCTGCGTCTGCGTGCTGAGCGTCTTGCAATCGAAGGGACTTCACTTCCTCCTCCTTCAGCCGTAGTCGCTCCGCAAGTTGTCGAGCATCGGGGGGCAGTCGAGATGATTCACCATAGGTCGAACGGAATTGGGTAAGGAGTTGATTTGCTGCGGCTAGTTGTCGCTGAGCTTCTGCTTCAGCGCGCATGTATTTGAAAGTGTCGGGCTGCTGCTCGGAGAGCGCAGCCACCTGCTTCTCAAGGTCAGAGACGCGCTCTTCGGAAGCTCTGAGGAGCTGATGTCACGACACAGGTTCGGACCTAAGAAGAATAAAGACTTACATGAGACGTTTCCTCGATTCTGCTACATCTCCAGACCTTTCCGTTCGAAGAAAATTGACAAGATCTTCATCCCCTGCTTTCGCAGCGAGCAATAACTTGAGCCGAGATACTTCTGACTGGTAAACTTCTATTCGATTCTATCCCAACCAGTTATTAGCGCTCCGTCCCACGAATCAGCAAGCACACTTACGGTACACGAGCTGATTAGAGTCTTAAACTCTTCCAGAGACTGCCGCTTGATGAGCTGCGCCTTGACTTCGTTCAGCTCAGCAGTCAGTTGCTCGCGTTGTTTGCGCAAGCGGCTACCTTCTTGAATGCGCTTTTCCTCTGCCGCACGCCGCTCCTTCTCTCTCTGCAGAGCAGTTTTACCTACAAAGCACACGATAAGGAGGCTCGACGCACCAGTTCCTCATCATTGGACTCAGAAATTGGTAGGACTTTCGACTCCTCCGGAGAGGGGACTTTGGCTTGAGCTTCCTTCTCCTTCAGGGTATATTCAAGGTGGGCAATCCTCTCAGTCATTATCTTGTAAACTTCTGTGCTTGCGATGGTCTCATTCGAGGGAGCACTCTATTTGTAAGGGATCAGTTTAAACGTCTCCAAAACGCGAAGGACGACATACGACAGTAAGCACGTGGTTATTATGCCGTAAGTTCTCGTTGCTCGATTCGAGTTCCCTTATCTTATCTTCGCGAGCTTTGGCGACATCCTGCCACTCTTGTAATTCACTGAAGGAAGGGGTCGGGGGAGCGGGCACAGATGTTGGCTGGTTCGGAGTCAGATAAAGGAGTGAAAATACGATCAGAAACGCTCCCACCGATAAATTGGCCACTCACTGCAGGAGAGGACGACCTTCGCTCTTCTTCCTTCACATCAACTTCCTCCTTGTCGGCTAGTTCTTCATCTTTCGCAGGTGCCTCTAATGGAGATTTTGAGCGACCATAAACCGCCTGAACTGTGCGACTTTGTAGTCGATCTAGCCGTATCTCAGTAGCAGTGAGGTTGGACCAGTACAAATCGCGCTGCGCTAGACAGTCCTTCAGTTTCGCCTTCATCAATTCGAGCTCGGAACGTAGTGCAGTGCACTGGGAGAATGCGTTAACACGCCTGATGCTCTCACGGAGAAGAGCAGACAAGCACACCTCCGTTTGGGAACGCTGATATCGCCTATATATCTCATCCTTCAATGTGCTCGCTCCACTCAACTGTACGAACGCAGCGACGAGTTTGTGCGTAGATCGCGCCTTTTCCTCAAACGCTGCGGCGAGGGTAGGGCTGTCTTCTGATGATATGCGTTTGGAGAGGCAGAACAGGTCTTGAGAGAATTGAATACGGGTTACATTGAGAAGTGTGCGTATGGCATACCTTCATCTTCATCGTTAAGAGGTGGCGAAATATCAGGTTTTACGTGAGCTCTTATTGTGTCAACCAGCTTGGAAGAGGTATCAGTGCACTCAGTTGGGAGAAAGGGAAAGACCGACCAACCTGAGTCCAACAAGCTCCCATTACTGCAAGGCTAGCCTCGTAAGTACTCTTAAGACGCTCTAGCTCGGTGATTCTCGCTTGGCTCCGCTCATTTTCTCGCGAGTAATGTCTCATGCGGCGGAAAATGGCCTCCTTGCGGAATTGCTTAGAAAGAAAGCGCCAAATATATGAGAAATACAAAATAGGGGACCAAAGCTAGAGAGGTGGACTGAGCTTGCTTGCTCACCTCCAGGTTGTCCTGATCCCTTGGCTCCTCGTCTACCGGAGGGGTTGAATGTACATCGCCGTTGACGAGGATAGTTGTGCTATTGACTGACACTGCACGTTTTTTGGAGGGAAGAGGGTCAGAGTCGCCTATGTGAGGGCGCTTTCTTGATTCAACTTCTTGCATGAGCGAGAGTAAGGTATGAGATGGTTGAAGAGTCAAGCAGGAGAGGTCGTCAGTCACACCCGGCGGCACTGAGCTAATTTGGCACTCCGACCGACTCATTTCTATTTCTGGTAAGTACATTCTGGGCCTCCGCCAACCCCTACAGTTGAATCTCTACTCTCACGCTTGACCCCTCTCTGAACTCGATGACCTCGCAATCCGCAGCGTCACCGTCGCCTATCTGCGTTTCTACGCAAGCCAGGTCCATGGGCTATGGATATTATAGTTAGAAATTTCGGGTTTTCAAACACTGAGGAGCACTGACCCCGTCTATTACCGTCATTGGTTGGTCTGCACGGTTCATTGAGCTTAAGCGCCTTATTGGCAAGAGAAATTCCACTCACGCCAAACACTCGTGTTGTACACAATCCCTTGATTCGCTCGTGCAACAAACGCGCGCAAGCTACCGATATCCGGTCGATCGTCCGACCCATTCTTGGCAACCACAACGAGATACGTCTTGTCTTTATCATGTCCCATGGGGAGGAATGCCTGGTTCGTGTATGGGTGCCTTTCCAATGCGTGCAGCCTAATTGCCCTCCTTGCCCCAAGCTCCACAATCTTCGCGATTTGGCACCTGTACACAGATATTCCCGTAGTAGCACCTGATTCGGCCGGGTAACTACTCTCAAGCAAGGAAAGTTTGTGGTACTTGGTGGCTGTGCCAAAGTTCGCCGGTGTGATCTTTACAGAGCGTGGGGCGGCAGTAATGTCCTCGTATGACTGGATTACCTGGCCAAACGGTGCAAACGCTTCGTGTGTGAGAGGGAGAGCCGGTATTCTTCGCCAACTTGAGTCAACTTGCTCAGTCACCACGCCGCCGAGAGTCCTATCGATGGTATCTGCCCTCTCAAAGCTATCTATGAGTAACTCTTGGCCAGAGGATTCTTCTTTGCTGCCGAACACGCGTACGCGCTTGACCCCTCCATCCGGAAATATCGTCAGTCGTACGTGTGTAAATGTACCCTTCCCATGGCCCTCTAGTTGGAAGTAGTGCTCGCGATGCGGGCCAAGGTCCACTCGTGGAAGTATTGATGTCCACTCGTCTTCCTTCGTAGTCGGAGCCCCATGCTCTGAGGAGGGATAACAAGTCAGCGGGGGAGAATGTGATGCGGGATGAGGAGGTATGTCCGAGTTGCTGTTGATGGCGTGAAGTTCACAGGACTGAGGAAAGTTGCCCTTGAAATGCGCTGTGTCGATAACGACATGTGACAAATAGCAGGCTTCCCCCCTAGAGTGGTGAAGTGTGAGGTGAGGGTGGCAACCGGAGTTTGCAAACGCATACAGCCTAATAATTGCCCAATCCTTATGCGCGAGCTGCCTGCTCCGCTTGGTCTCCCATCCATCACCCATGTCCTTCCCTGTGAAATATGAGGCGTGGACATCGTTCTATGCCATCACGAACCAACCTCGACCCGGGAGTATTAGGTTCGACCCCACACCAAAGTGCTGGTCCGACGTGAAAACCACCTTGCCTCCCGCAAACACGTGCGCCAAATCAAACACTTCCGGAGATTTGGGGTGGATGGGCACAACGTTACCGTACACGCGAAATCGAGCCTGTTGGACGAAGTTGAGGATATGAGAATATGCAATAGTTCCGTGACTACTCACAATGCCGCCGTCGGGATACATGTTCAACTTTACATAGTTAACGGGCTGTGTTTCGGGTATCGTGAAAAAGTGCCTCGCCGAAGGGCCTAAGGGTGACCTCGGGAGAACTTGTAGCCACTACAAATAGGATCAATGACATCTCATTAACAGTAGCACTTGCATGGTCGCACGCGTGCATCGTTGGCTGTGGGCAACTCTTCCCCTTCTGGAATATGCAAAACTTGCACAGACGCTGCGGGGGCTTCGTTGCCTTTTGAGAAACGTATCAGGAGGTTATCCTTTGATCGTTAGTGGACATACCGTTGAAGTGACTTGTATCTATATCAAAACCTTTGACTGAGCCTGTCGTGCCTAATTTGATGATCGCCCTGTGACAACGGAGTTGGGCAACTTGTGGATCTGGACACGCCAAAACCCTTACCAGTCATAGGCCGGATTGTGTCGACGGCTTTCCCAACCATCAAAGAGCGCACCGTTGGGGCCGAACTGCCCCTTCAGGCTCCGTGCGGGCTGTGCGAGGTAGAAATGCAAGATCCGTACGGAGAGAAGGGCACGTGTCCACCACTAACCTCTGTGAGTAAAAGGTGGGAAACCTCCGCAAAAAAGTCGTCAGATACGGAAACGACAGAACCACCGAGCGAAACACCGGACAACTCTAAAGGGAAGAGACGACGTATACATGTTTGTTTGATCAAGGATAGGTGTAGGATTACCTGTCTCAGTGGTGAACGGGAATGTGATTTGTGGAGCGAGTGACATGATATGATCGATGAAACAAAGATGAAACGAGGATTGGGCCGACTAGACGGCTCCGTTCGGACAGCACGTGCCACGAAATCTACGTAGTGTGGCGATTAAATCACATGAAAATGTCAGTCTGGTGAAGTACTTGACCTGCCATGCCTCAACTCGACTCAACTCTGCACGCTATCAAACTATCATCTTTCTTTTCTTCTCTGTACCATTAGCATACATTCACAACCACTATGATTGATCACATCGTCGGCACTCCCAGTCCTTCCTGGAAACGCACTCAAGTGAGCCTTTCTTCATATCTCCTCCCATGCGACACTCATCGTTCGTCCGTACTTCCTAGGTTTTTCTAGTTATCTTCTTTTGGCTATGGAGAATTACGTGGGGTGATGCGCGAGGGCCTCGCATTCTTTGGTTACGAGCTTTGAACCGGAGACTTGGTATAGTGCAACGCCCAGATACATCGTCTTCCCAACCTCTTACCCCTTCTTAGATGACTTCACGCCATGGCAAATCATTGTCAGCACCTTGACTGCGGTGTATGCCATGCGCAATGCTGATAAGCTAATTGGACTCGGTGGTGAGTTCTCACATCCCATCCGGAAGTCTCGCGAGGCTCATCTTCCTCTCCGATAGCCCCCGAGCCCTTGGCACGCCTCGTGCGTTCATCTCGCCTCTTCCTACCTCTTCCTGTTCGTAACTATTTCCTGCAGTATGCTCCATCATATTATCGCGCGACGTGGATCAACACTGGTCTGGACGCGGGCTTTGCAACCGCCATGCATATTCGCCAGAAGTGGCTACGCGACATCTGCTCAATTATTTTTTCTATATATTATATTATCTTTGCTAATGAAGCCGACGAGAAGGTGCGTTGATCGTCGTGTCCTCGCTTGCGGTGCTAAGCACCACGACCAACAGCTTCGTAAATTCCGGACGGCCCCTACTGTTGAGATGCTTCGTGTGACATGGGAGAAGACGAGCAACCCTTTCGTAAGAACATTTATCGCAGCCCTGTAGTCATCTAAGAACTCGTTTATTAGCTCAAACTTATCAGTCACAAGAAGCCCGTCGCCCTGTATCGCCAGATCCTTTTGCCGCGCCCACACTCGTCTCCGTACACGCGACCTATCACAACTTGCCTTTACTACTCTCCGCGTCAAGAGCTCAACGCATCCAAAGATCCCCTGATCGCTCTTTCCTCCGAACGCGACTTAATTTTCGATGTCCCGGGAGGTGGGTTTATCTCAATGGGTCCCGAGCACCACGAAGAGCGTCTTCGATCCTGGGCCGTACAAACTGGCAAGCCAGTGATCTCCCTCGAGTACGGCAAGGCCCCAGAATGTTGGTTTCTCACTCCTCGACCATCTGTCACACTTCCTTATTGAATGACCTCACAGATCCGTATCCCTTTGCGATTGATGAGGTCTTTGACGCGTATCGGATCATCGTCGAATCGAAGGGGAAAGCCATTGGCATGGCTGGCGAAGACCTCAATATTGTTCTTTCAGGAGATTCTGCGTACGTAAAACGTTCACCACCGATAGTTGCCTGTTTGTCTCACCTTGGCCTAGCGGAGGTTGCCTGGCTACAGGGATGCGTTGTTAAGATTATCGAGCACAATCTCCTCTTGTCGGATTCCTCATCACCATACCCCGCACCGACGTCCCGTCCATCCGCACCTCTCCCCCTCCCTGTGGCTGTCATGCTGAGCTACCCTGCGTTGGACTTTAACTTCACGTCATGGATGACACCTTCCCATTTGAAGGTTCTCCGTGAAGAAACTGAAGCCGACGAACTCAGGCAGCATTTGAAGTCCCCGTCACTGATACGGAGGCGGTCCTCCAGCCTTTTCTACTCGTCTGACGATGATGGCGGCAGCGAGGGTTGGGCAAAGGAGCTTCGTGGTGCTAAAGATCATCTTTCTCATGTCAATCCTTTGTCTATGGTGGGCAAAGAGCGAAGGTCTACCTCCCCGGTTCACAAGAAGAGTTGGCGAGAGACTTTTAGGATGGGCTTGACTTCGATAACTGGATCCTCACCGATTGTGAAACAGTCTAAGATGCGGCAGTCGCATTCTAAACTGCACCTCCAGCCACACGAAACCACCGCAGGCTCTTTTGGATTCACCGATTCATCGAGCGAAGAGGAAGATGAAGAATACGAGGCCGAAGAACACCGCCCTATTGAGGCTCGTATCCGGTGGCAACATTCTCCTGTTTCCAGCAATTTTGCCTCGCATTCGCCTCGCGGCCATGCGTCGGATTTGCTGAACACGACGCATCTCAGAGAAAGCCGTGGACAAGAAATTTTGAATGAGGTGGCCCAAGCGCGGCTAGCTGCTGAGGTTCGTAAGGCAAACGTGGAAGTCGCAAAGAAGCGTAGACGTGCCGCATACGACCGGAAGAACGCGCCTATCGGTATGCGTCTAACTATGACTTCTCGATCTGGCTACTTCCAAGATCGCATCATTTCACCAACTATGGTAAGTCGTCGTCCCATCATCTTGTCTGAACGGGAATTCAGCGTTCTTAGATGCGTGCCATGGCTATCTTGTACATCGGTCCTCACCTCAATCCTGATTTCGCGTCGGATTACCACATCTCGCCCATCCTCACACCCCCGCAAATTCTTGCAAAGTTTCCGCCTCTTCTGCTTCAATGCGGCGAGAAGGATCCGCTTGTAGACGATACGATTATCTTCGCGGGACGTGTTCGAGAGGCCAAACGACAACGCCGCGAGGAGCTTCGCGGGGCGCTAGCGAAGGGACGTGGCAACATGGACAGCACCGAACTGCAAAAGCTAGAGGACGAACTGGAGAACCTCGAAGTTGAGGACGATGAAGGCTGGTTACAGATGCAAATCTTCTCTGGTTGGAGCCACGGATATCTTCAGATGCCGTCGCTGATGCCAGAGGCACAAGTCGCTATTGATGATCTCGCAACTTGGATCGAAGGCGTGTTCGCGACTGTTTCGCCAGTGGATAGCCGCGCTCCATTGAACGTGTCGTCGCTGCAGACTTCAACCAGTGAAGTCGAGGGGACTAGCTCGCATTTCCTCTCGGACGTCTTTCCGTGGGCATTCCGCGACGGCGCTGCAGGTCCTGCCAGAAATGGTGACCCTGTCCGAGTGCGTCTGGACAGTGACACTGTTCCCTGTGTGCGTATCTTGGCGCCCGGTGCTGATGGCACAGCCTCTTCCCTCGGATGTGGCACGGAAGCGGATTTTGAAAATTGTGTCGAGTCGATTCCCAAGGTGCGCAGAGAAGCAATAATGGGAGGTGGCCCGGAGAAGCACAAGGAAGACGAAGCTGCGCGCCGAGAAAAGATGCGGAAAGGGATTGCAGCGTATAACGCGAGGAGTGAGCTTGGTGGCGACAGATCGGCTCTGAACTGTGTGCCAACATTGTGGTCACCGCCTCGTACATCGAAGGTATTTGAGAGTGTTGTAGGGGTTGGGGGCCAGATCATAACTGAGAGTGAGTTGATGCGGCGACGGCGATTGCTAGATAGTGATATATTTGTAAGAGAGTAGACGATCAATTACACAGCCACCAGGGAAATGCGAGTCGAACCGAACCTCACCCAAATCTGCTGTTAAACTTGTTGCCGCAACATGTTCTTTCACTTGGCATAGCCTACCCTCCCCCTCCCCTCCCACTCCTGTCGTCCATGCACACAGCTCCTCAACCCTTCCGGGCGCACTCACCCCACGCCTTATGGGACACACCAGGCGCAAGCACCAGCGCCTCACCACAGCTTATTCCCTCCCCTGCTTCTCTTCCCTCTCACTCTCACACTCCCTCTTCCTCTTCTTCATCTCATTCTTCTACTGCTGTCCCCACTCTCCCCCAGCTGCCCGGCGCAAGCTCTCCATCCTCTCCCCCTTCATCAGCTCCATTTATTCCGTCCTCTCCTCCCAAGCTCTCCATCGCTGTGTCTCAGCAGGAAAGGGACACCAATTCCTCTCGCGTATTAGCTCGTCGTCCGGACCTAGACATGCCACCGACTGCTCATGTCCCGCCTCATGCATATCCATTTGGAGGGCTGGCCCCCGCATCCGGGCACTATCCATTCCATGCCCCTCCTCTCCATATACCACCCATAGGCTCACATCTGTCCCAACCATCTCAACTCCCGCCTCTACCCCCATTGCGATCGCCCCATCCGCATGCCGCCAACCCACCTTACCCCGCTGCGCGCCGCGACGGCAAGCGGAGTCCCACCGATCCGGAGGCATATTACACCCCATCGCCTGCTTCATTTTACAGTCACGCCCAGACCATCCCATCTTCCTCGCCCCCTCTCTCCGCAGTGAGCACTGTCTCGAGCCCCACCACTTCCCCGGCGACTCCGGGGACGGTATGCCGGCTCCCACCCATTTTTCAGGTCGAACGACAGCAGGTGACGACTTCTGCCACTCAAGCTGCCAGCGCGAGCCGGCGTCGGAACGAGGCAAACTTTCTCTGCCCTGTTCCGGGTTGTGGTAGCACGTTTACTAGACGGTTCAATCTGAGAGGTGCCTGGGACACTTTGTGCCCATCGAGCTCTGACTGACGTCTAAACCCGCATCAGGTCACCTGAGGTCGCATACGGAAGAGCGTCCGTACAAGTGCGAGTGGCCTGGGTGCAACAAGGGCTTCGCTCGACAACATGACTGCAAGTACGTGACGTGATTCGGCCACTTCTCTGCCGTGTCCACTTACGAGATGAGCACAGGCGACACCAAGCTCTACATTCGGCAAAGTCCCAGAATAACGCGTGCCAAGGCTGTGGAAAGACCTTTAGCCGTCTTGACGCTTTGAACGTGAGTTTATTCCGTACATAGCTTTGGCACGCATCACTTATCACCCTTCTTTTTTTTTTCTTCTTTTTTTTCCTTCTCACTGGTTCAGAGGCACCGTAAGTTTCCTTGTTCGTGTTAGTGGTTTAATGGATCATGTTGACACGAGGTTTCCGCGCAGTCCGCTCCGAAGGTGGTTCCGAATGTCGACAAGCATCCGCATCACCCAACGGTGTTTTGGAATCGGCTATCGGCACAGAAGCGAGGACAAAAAGTCCGGAGGCGAAGATCGAGCGCTCACCCACACCACCACTTTCCGTTACACCCACAGAGGATAACAGATCCACCGATAGTGGTGCTGACTCTGTTGATTAATTATTCCGCCGTAGCTATTACATTCCTATTGTCAGTCTATCTGTTGCTCGCTTATCTGTGGTTCCTCTTGTTCTAATCTTTTCTGGGTTGCGGACCCGTCGCGACGCCACGCGGCCTCGTAAGTATGTATGTATGTACGCTCTGCTCTCGCTGGGACGCCATCTCGTACTTTCATTATTTATTTAATCGCACTCAGAGAACCACGCACTCTCGTGTAACTAAAACCTGATTATCATTCCCCTATCTGTCAAGCCCCCCTAAAGTGCGAGCCTGCAGGCGACAATTCTTCCTACACTTTCGGCTCTTGTGCCGGCGCCTCCCAGCTCGAGCACAAAACTGGCGTGAGATCCTCCGCTTAGGCCGAGGAGTCTGAGTGGCTTTTTGGTTAGTGCGTGCCCGCAGCTTCTGTGCTGGTCTCTATGGTCTTGTTGTCCTCCAGACAGCGGAGAAACGCTCGACTCGGACTCGTGTGCTCAACGTGGCACGCGCGGCTGTCACTTGCCAACACTAGTTGCCTGGCAGGCAGCAAGCATGCTACTAAGAGCCACCTGGCTGGTGAGTGATTTCGTGAAAGGTGTCGAACGCACATCAGAGAGTAACGCTGTCTTGTCAGACTTTGTCTGCGGCGGCGGGCAAGTGGGCCCCATGTCGTAAGCGACGATGACTCACAGTACTGTACTGGTCGACAACGACAACTTGAACTCTCTCGATTGGGACGCACGTTCCCAGATGATCGGATACCCCAATTTTCTAACGACTTAAGATCCTGATGACGGAAGTCCCCGCGCGCGTCGTATCCACGTATCCGTGGCCCGCGATTGAGGGCCACTAGTTCCGACCACTCCTCGCACCTGCCTCGTTTCGTCTCATCTCGTCGCTCCGTCTCTGTTTGTCCGACAATCCCCACACTATTGGAACCCCACATCCTCTCCTCTCCAACGGCTGTTTTTCCTGTTGAGGTCTTCCTTTTCAAGTTCGAAAGACTTGACCTGGCCTGGCAGCCCAGATCCTCTCGACTCCTGGGCCCTTTTGCGCGACCCTGTGCTAGGACACTGTACCCTTATGGTGGCAGGCATTACTTAGACGTAGACGTGAAGGGAGCGACCCTCCTCCGACCCCGATGCCAGGGATGGCTGGCTTCAAGCTCCGGCGCCGCGCCCTCCTCGGAGGGAGTTGGAGTCGGAGAGGTAGAAACGATCTTCCAGACATGGCAACTCGAACGGAGTGGGAACAGGACAAAGGGATAACATAACTGCGGCCCCACCCCCGTGGGTGTGTCTCTGTCTGTGTGTCATCTGCTCCCGGCCAGGCCAGACCTGGCACGCACATGCCTGCGTTGGGGTAAGTGAGCCCTGGATCGGTTACGGTGTTCCCCAGAGTACGGTTTTCGCTCTCAAGCTGGCCCACATCCGACTCGGACCAGTTGAAGATCGGCTTTCGAGTTCGAGTCCGCGTTGGATGGAGCTCAGGTCCAAGTTTCGGATTCAGGTCTCAGTGTGGAACCCCCCCCCCTCGTGTTGCGACGTTTGCCCTCGCTAATGCCCAACGCGGCCTTGCGGTCATCTCTTTCAATTCAATTCAATTCAAATTCAAATTCACACCCACCCTATCAATCCTTTCATCAAGAACGAGCGGCATGGCAAACTCTTCAAACCTTCTCTTCCACGCGGTCCTATGCTGTGGCCCTACTGGCACCTCACCGGCGCTCCGTGCCGACCTCGCGAGCAGTGCCCACAACAACAAGCAGGCACTCCTGAACCGCTCGCCGCTCGTACCGATTCGGTTCTTTCACATCGCTCGCTCATGCAGTGCTAGTATCCGGATCCGCCGCAGCCTGCTGCACGCCCTTGACCCTCAGGCTGGCCCCTCGCGATCGGGGAAAAACGCGCTGACGGCGTTGGCCCGGCTCGGGAGAACGCTCGGCCTTTGATCGACTGACGAAGGAAGGAACTTATGCAGTGACACCATGCGCACAGATCGAGCGCGTTCTTTCGCCTAATCCCCCCTCCCTTCAAATTCCCTTACCAGGCCGCGTGAAAGTACCCCTTCTGTCGAAAATGTGATGCGTCAGCCTTTCTGTCTGTGAAGAGATCGAGTCAAAGCTTTTCGAAAACACGGTGGAACTAGCGGCAAGGCCTATTGGTACCGTCATTATACACCTCTAATACACTTCAAAAACCGCAGTGCTGCCGTCGAGCTGACCACCTCTCGAGGTGGGTGATAGCCCCTGATCAAGCCTGCGCTTAGCGTTGCTCAGCGTTCTCTCGGTGGGGTCGACTGTCTGGCCGCCTGTCTCCCTTGAAGCTGCTGCGCATCGTTTGCCTGAACTCGGGCCGTACGCGCCCCTATCCCAAGTAACGCTAGTCCCGAGGCTATGTGCTGCGGTCGCTGTCCTAGTTTTAGCCGGTCAGGGGAGACTTCCTTTGGCGTGTACAATGAGTCCTACAGTGGTGATAGGAGAAGGTACGGCGACACTTGTGCCCATGTCTGATCGTTCATAGTCTATTCAATACACCGGATCTATTTCCTTTACCTCCGAGGATCAGATGGCTGTGCAGGCGTATTCATTCGCCTTGCGAAAAACGCCTGGATAACACTCCATCACTCCATTCAAACGCTTGCTATCCTTCGATCACTAGAGCGCCGTTGTGTCTTCAGCGGTATCCGGACGCAAGCGCGCAACTAACTGGAGAACGTTTGATTGGCTGATGCCCGTGCCAGATCGAAAAAAATTTGACTGGATAATTCTCGATGTCCTCGGCGTGGTTCTCCACTGCCTTCCGCCACCGCCGACGCGTTTGGCACGTCGGTTCTGATGCTATGTTTTTGGATCCTTTTTGCGGCTATCGTAAACCCGAATACCACAGCTTGCAGCCGCAGCCGCAACTGTGTGCCCACCTTGGTGCCCACAGCGCAATTCGGCCGAGAAGTGAATAGAAAACCTCATACGATCCCCTGTTCCATGGATTACTGGTATTTTTCCATGCCCTCGAACGGGCGACGTCTTTCAGAAGATACGCAACAAACGTCAACAACTTCCTATCAAGTTTCAGGACCGTGGCCCGAGCCTTTCCTCGTCCAGTGGTGGATTATTGTTTGTCACGTAAGTATTCTTACATCCCAAATGCGGCTCTCGGTTTCCGGTATCTTTAAAGTGACATACGCTCAGTAGCATTCCCCGACCGCGAATAGTCGTCGTTCTTTTCGAGTCAAAGCTCAGTGGTGTCCTAGCTTGACCCCTACTGTGTTTTGGAATCAGTCTCAACCACCGCCGCTCCAAATCAAAAGAAGGATTTCTCTGGCACAATATGTATATATGTGTGTGCGTGCGATAGAGAGCACACTGAGCTCCTCGTTCCCTCGCCCATCAGGCCATCAGGGGCGGCATTTAATAATTGTCTTGACTCACAACGCGTCTACTTGCTCTCCCACCACCACAAGCCGGAAATTGAGACACTAATCACCCGACCGGAATTGATCCCTCATCTCCATCAGGGACTATGTCATAAGCAGGTTACCGTCCTCCTGCGATTACTGTTATGCGAACGTGCAGAAGGTTTGGATAAACCTAGTTGATATACATACATAAAGTAAGGTTCTGTGCTCGCACTGGCACGTCCTTTTATCGTTTCATCCCGCGGGGTTGTTACGACGCGTCGTAACGGCAGATGTGTCGAAGGTGGTTCGAGTGTGACTCCCTGAAAGCTCCACTGGTCAAGGAATACTCTACAAGTAGGACGGATAACGGTGCGAAGACGTCCAATCATCTTCCAGCGCTGTCAGTCTTTGTTGTTTCTCACGGATCTCTCGGTCCGGTCCAGTATAAGCATCTTCTAGTCATCCGCTCAGCCGGGTGGCAAATTGCGCAGGCGAGATTGATTGGCAAGGATGTATTACGAATTACATAATACCTCCGGCAGGAGCCGTGCATCAAATCTTCGTCAAAAAATTGCCCGCGGGGCACCTGAGCCTTCTGCCGCCTGCGCCTGACTCAATCCAAATAACCACTTACCCTTCAAAAGGGACATCTGAGGACCTCACAGGCCTCACAAACCTTCAAACCTCTACAGCATGCCAAAGGTTTGTTTCTACTATTTATTTTATTCCTACGGTGTTAAGATTGATTTTTCCGATCACCAGAATAAGGGAAAGGTCCGTCGTATACATTGCACCTCCCCATCACTTGGTTTTGACCTGCGACGTTTCACAGGGCGGCAAAAACAGGAGGCGTGGGAAGAACGAAAACGACGACGACAAGCGCGAATTGGTGTTCCGTGAGGATGGGCAAGAGTACGCCCAAGTGACGAAGATGCTGGGAAATGGACGCCTGGAGGCTTTGTGCTTCGACGGCGAGAAGCGATTAGCGCACATCCGAGGAAAGATGCGTAAGAAGGTGCGCGTCGCCATTTGCTTTCCCCTGAACATATAATTTATCTCACTGCCTAAATCAGGTGTGGATCAATCAGGGTGATATCATCCTACTTTCGTTGCGCGAGTTCCAAGACGGCAAGGCCGACGTGATTGTAAAATACACGGCGGACGAGGCCCGCAACCGTAAGTCAATTAGATGCTACGTATTGGATATGGCTGATGCAGACGTTGGATCTACTGTATCCAGTAAAAGCGTATGGCGAGCTGCCCGAGAATGCCAAGATCAATGAGACGGATACCTTTGGGGAAGAGGAAGGCGAATGCACGTTCGAGTTCGGGGAAGATGGTGAGGTGGACATCGACGATATTTAGGTGTGTATATTTGTTAGCCGTGTTGTAAAGGTGTGCCGCTCGATCGTCATCCCCGTACCAACCGCTGACGCTATAGGCACAGTTGTGTATTCGTGACGACTGGCATGATTGTCCTGTTATATTAGACACATTGTCTTACCAACGTTACATCATATTTCCGTTCTACTTTACCTTCGAACCAAGGTCGTGAGAGCACATCTTCCCGCCAAAAGCGCACAAAATTGGGCGGAATGTCAAACTATTCGACTTCAGAGTCACTTGGCTATACAGACCCGGATTTTAGGTGCGCCCGTGCAGAGCCAGAGCGTCGGCGGACGGAGGGCTTTGCCCGAGAGTGGTAGCTGGTTGGATCTTCACTTACGGAACCCCCATCCTGGGACAGCAGAAGAAACAAAACTCAAGCACAAGACACGGCAGCCAGGACGTGTCGAATAAACGTGCCCTGCCAGGCCCTGCAGACGAAGATGGAGGGCACTGGAAGTTACGGAGGACATGGGCCTTGTGAATATTTGCGACCCCGGCCAACTCGATGAATTCTCTCTGGAGAAACTTCTCCGGCGAGGGGGGGCAGTTTGTTCTGCAGGTGTCAAACACTAGCACGAGGGGTGGAAATGCACGGGGACGACGATTGAGCTAGCACTATCTTCTCGCGCTCGATCATATCCTTTGTTGCTTCCCCTCTCTATTCCATGCTACGGCCCTGTCTAAGGAAAAGCAGCAACGAAAGTAACCCCACAAATACATAGAGCATCGCAGCTATCCGTTTCAAGTCATTACATTATTTACGGTGTCTAGCGGAGACACTTGTATGTCATGCCGAGGTGCAAAAGCCGAGCGAAAGTGCGATCAAGGCATTGAGGGTCATCCACGTCACTTTGTCGTATTGGGGGGACCATTCCAAACTTGCGGAATTCGTGCCTCGCGATGCTGAACAGCACCATATCAAGAACGAGCGCAGCGAGCGTGACAAGTGCGTTTAATGAAGTGCTGAGGGCTATGATGTCTGTGCCTGGATGATGGTATCCCGCGCTGCAGAGTCAAATAACAAGGCAATGCGTGCGGAATGAGGGGTATGCGTGAGATTATGTATAGTGGCGGAGGACAATTCCCCGATCCTGTCGGCCTGTCAGCCTGAAATTTCCAGGATCTACGTGACAGGGGAGTGGTATATCTGCACTCCGGTGCAAGGAAAACACACTGAAATTTAAATCCAATTTATTGGATGCACGAAGGAAATAGTACGCGCTGTTCCAGGTTGGCTCAGAGACAGACCTGGGTGCATGCAAGTGGGTGAGAAAAACGCGACGCGTAGCACGAGGACGTAGGATGTAAGCAATTATCGTTACTCACAATGTGTCAACGCTCTCCCACCTCCGCAAGCCGGAAATTGAGACACTACCGCCCGACCGGAACTGACTCCATACGACATTCGCGGCAGGTCTGCACAGATAGGTTTCCGAGGATTCGTTCTCAGGGGAGGCATTTGTGTGCCCTTAATTATCAGAAGTACCTTTCGAGAAAGATGGCATCCAAGGAAACCAGGTCTGGCGTGCTAGACCCGCGGTCGGTACCTATAGGTGTTATGTTCTACGCCACTGCACGCGTTTGTCCCTTGCCCAATCTGATCCGTATCGAAACAGAACGTCGTGTTTGTAGATTGAATATTGAATGCCAGATTTGTCAACTCTGCAAATTAAGTTCCTTGTCTCTACGGCCTCACTGAGGTTTCCTACTACACCAAAAGCGCACACAACTCCATCAAGAGGAACCCAGATATACCAAGCGGAGGGTCTGGGCTTAGAGACCGACCCGGAGATCGACGTGGGAGCAAGTCAAGCAACAGAGTGACGTCACGTCTAAGTTACCTTCATTGCGTGCGTGAGTCTATGATCCGCTCTTCGCACGTGGAGCGTTCCGGTGTTTCCAAGAACGAGACGTTGCCCCTACACTACCGGGCGTCCACCTCTTATTGACAGAATGTTCGGCTGAGTCCGTTCTCTCTCTCGGAGGATGACGTGGACCATGTTTCGTGTTGGAAGAACAGATTCCGTGGATTCCTGGGGTCCTGCTTGCACTGCTTCGGTGCGGTGGTAAATCGTCTCGGCTACCAGTCCTAACGTAGCGCGCCTCGTTGCCCCACAATCACGGCAAAGTATGGGATCATGAAATTCGGTTCGCCTTCGCAGAATAACCTATTTTTCACTGTATGGAGAACAAGAAGGGCCCAGTGCATCTTCGTTTTAAGCCAGAGCTCAGTAGCATTTATATGTGGTGTCTGACGGCGTCCAGCGAGGACCAGACTTAGAACCTGCATGTGCAGCTAAAGATCCACGCAGAACAGTCAATCGATACAATCAACATAAAAGAAGTGATAACGATACATTTGGCGGAAACAGGAAAACGGAAAGATAGGGCACGCTGATAATAAACATCCAATTGTGTCATGAGCGCAACGGTATGGAAGACGCGGTGAACACGGTCACCGTGGGAAACGGACCAACGACAAATGTAGCAACTCGAAAGTGGCGGCGTCTTGACAGTGTTTATGAATTTATGGCTAGATATCTGCAGAAACTAATTAATCTTACTGTAATTCCTTAGCAGAGTCTGCTCGACTAGCACACCAAGTTGGAGACCATATGTACGGTGACGCTGGACCGGTGACCGTCTGTATATGAAGGTAAGTTAATACAGGCTGGTCACGAGCCTGTCTTCATCTTCGGTTATCACATGTCCCGGCCCGAAGTGTACTCCGGAGTTACTTTCTCTGTCTCTCAGTGTTCGTGCACGGCGAAGCAGCGAACGAGTCTTACTTCGAACCTTTTCCTAGTCCTACAACGACTCTGCACACTACTACCGTTTATTCTTCTGTCTTCTAATAAACATGTCTCTGGCCGCTCTCGCAAATGGCGCGGAATGTGGGCCAATGAATCCTCTTCAAGGCCTTACCTAAGAATTTGGATAGCGATCGTGGTTTGCAGCAGGTGCGAGCAGCACGATTATACTCCCATATTACTTCGTTAGTTGACAAGAGGTTTCACAGGACCACTTTGGAGCAAACAGGGCTGGTCCTTCGCGAGGCGTACGCTGATGCTTGCGCGTGCACTTACCGTGACTAACTCCGCATATGCCATCCACAGGGATTCCGTACCGCGCAGGGAGCACCATCAGGCTTTGAAGAGGAATCCGCACGTTTCTTTTCTGCGGGTCCGAGCACGTCTTCGCCTCCTCCTATTGCCCCGTCGCCGTTTGACTTAGCTGCACTTCGCTCGTCCCTCCCTCCGCCATCGTTTAATGCATCCAAGACGCTCACTCCTTCCCACTCCTTCCATGGCCATTCGTGGGCTACTGACTTCCTCAAGAACGTCCCAAAACCCACTACGGTGAATCCGCTCGAAGCATCAACCTCCCCCCAAGCATATTCCACCAGAGAACATATGGGCCATCCTTCATTCTCTCATGGTACGTCACAGCTCTCATTACTTTTTACCGAACGCGCTTGCGAGCTCCGCCCCACAGTTCCCCAATCTCAGTTACCCATGCGTACGATGCCGCAGATGTCGAGTTTCGTCCCTCTTGCCCAAACTATTTCCCCTAGTTTCCGCTCGAGCTCTCAGATGGACAGCAAGTCGCACTTTTGCCTTACTTTTTCACACCCGTATCGACTCATCACTGTGCAGATGAACAATTGGAAAACGCGTTCCAATCATTGGAACAGCAGCAAAAACCCGTGACGATGACATCAGGATTGGAGTCCCAAGCCGAACAGTCACAGAACCAGTCGGCTTCGCAATCACAGGATGCCGACTTGTTAGCTCGGACTGCGGGTTTGTTGGTTCAATCTGTCGATCATGAAAGCAACCCAAAATTCGCGAATAGCCAGTTTCTCGGACTCATGAAGCAGCTTCGGGACCGTACAGCCATTGTCCAGGGTAACGACATCGTCTCCGCCCCGCCAGACTGGCAATTAGGACAGGGAGATACGGTTTCCGCTGCCGATCCCAAAGGCAAAGGCAAGGCTGTTCCCTCTTTTGTTGCGGTCACGCAAGGACCAGGAACCCCACAGTTACAGGCACCCTCATCCACTCTTCGCATGGCCGAGCAGGATGCAAATATCGGTTCTGAGGAAGATGCAAACGAGGCATACTTTCGCCAGGACAATGAGGACTATTCCAACTACTGGAAGGCACATCACACGCCCATTCCGATTGAAGTCGCTCCAAGCCAAGAATGGCAACAACTACAGCGCGATTGGGATAGGTTTGAAGCGACATCTACTGGCGTAAGACCTATCCTCCTCGGATACCAATTTCAGCAGGGAAACCCATACTTACTGGGAGAACGTTCCTACAACCATACTATGCATACGCAAGTGCGTTCGTTCGCGGAGGTGCGGAACTCTCATAGGGTGTGATTTCGACACCTCTAACTGGAGACGACATATTTCTGTAGGGCGTTTTGCAGATGGAAGCAGCCGTACAACGAGATCCGAACAACCCGCAGGCGTGGTTCGAACTTGGCGTCAAACAACAAGAGAATGAGCGGGAGCGGCAGGCTATCTCAGCATTACAGCGTGCATTGCAGCTCGACCCCGCTCATCTGCCATCCTGGCTCGCCCTCGCCATTTCGTACACCAACGAGGGCGACCGCCATGGAACATACCAAGCCGTCCAGAGCTGGGTCAGACAAAATGAGCGGTATCGCGACATCGTATCTGCATTCGAGGCACATGGCACGGGGTCCGATGCAAAAGAGGAATTTCAAAAGCTGATCAGCTGCCTCATCGCTATGGCTAGGGGCAACCAAAGCGCCGAAGTTGACGCGGACGTTCAAATCGCCCTGGCTACCTTGCTTAACACGAATGAGGTAAAAACGTCCGGCTCTTCGTCCAAGCTATGATAGAAGTATTGACCTATTGCGGCGTAAAACGTGGGAACGTTCCAGGACTATCACCGGGCGCAAGACTGCTTTCGTGCGGCGTTATCCGTTCGACCTGATGTACGTCAACGTCTGGTCATGCCGGAATTAATCTCATATTCAAAATACCCAGGATTGGCTATTGTACAATCGAGTGGGTGCGACGCTGGCCAACGGAGGCCGGGCAGAGGAGGCCCTCCCGTACTATTATCGAGCATTAGAAATCAACCCAGCTTACATCAGGGCTAGGTGAGAGAACACCCCTTGCTCCAGATGACGAAGGTACCAACGTTTTTTCTCCCCTTTTCCAGATTCAACTTGGGAATCTCCTGCATCAACCTCAAGGTGAGTAGAGACTCCGCATAACGTTATCACACCATTCTAACTCGCAACAAACTTCACAGCGTTATGAAGAGGCGGCACAACATATTCTCGATGCACTTGTTCTGCAAGAGAGTGACGGCCTCCGCGGATTGGAGGATAAACATGACGTGACTTCTAATGCGCTCTGGGATAGTCTCAAGACGTGTTGTCTCCAAATGCAGCGGGTGGATCTAGCAATGATGTGCGATTACCAGGATCTCGAAGGTCTGTGCCTATCTCGTACGATCTAGGGGTCAAAATGAAGTGGGCTGACCTGACTAATGACAGGGATAAGAAATCAAATCGAAAAAAGCTCTGGTTGGAGCGCCGTCTAGATAAAGACGCAGAAGCCCGACGTTTGGGTACTCATGTATGTTCCGGAACGGCCCCGAGCCAGATACACGATACTTTCGGTGCCGATACTTTTGTAAGACAAACCTATTCTATGGTCAGATAGGACAGAGCAGCGCGAGCGCGGGGGTAGTGTGAAAGCCTACTCACTAGACAAAGACTTTTTATTATATGCGGGCAGTATGAGTCAGTTATTTAGCCCTAGCCTCTCATCCCTAGCCTCTCGCCTCTGCTTTGCTTCGTCCGTTACGTGGACGGCCGTGGCTGGTGGTTGCGGGGCGAAACCCTGTTTGCCCTTGGCCGCGGTAGTGTTTGAATTTGCGCTCGTGACGATTTCGGCCGATTGCTGCTGTTTCTTGGCTAGCATATTACGCACGTCCTGTACATCGGCATCGCTCATGCCGATGAGAGTTGGGTTTCGACGGATCATGAGGAAATGTCAGAGGCTTTCAAAAGTGGGAGAGAGAGCTGTGGCAGCAGCACCGCGCAAAACACTGCGGCGCAGTTACCAAATAGGAATAAATACCCTTCCTTTCTTTCGACGACGAACACGCCACCCCACACCATTTAGTACTTTCCAACTAACCCAACCAACATCATGGAAACTGCTATGCGCGCCGTCGAAACAATCAAATCGTTCCGAGTACGTACGGAGGGCTTCTGATCTTCGGAACTTGGGACTGACTGAGCGACTTTTTTTTGGAAACAACCCGCAGGAGACCCGCCTCAGCGCATTGCGCCCTCCGGCTGAATTCTTCGACCACAATCGCATCTCTCGACCAGCTGACCTGAACCAGGCAGTTTCGGTACGTCGTTTCCGTTTTGTTTAATCTGCTTTGGCTGATGAACCGAAAACAAAAACAAAACAGCGCATCTCATACAACACTCGCTATTTCTCTGGTACGTAATAAACATTCTCTGCTCTTGTAAGTTGCGACGTTTCGACGTACCTGCTCGTCTTGTTAGGAAATTATGGGCTTATCGTCGCCGTGTTGGCCGTATACGCGTTGTGAGTTTTTTCGGCTTCTCCCCGTTAGTCGCCATGCCTTTACCTTTCTCTTCGCGCAACGCGTGCACTCTCCATTAAATCAGACTCACAAACCCGCTCCTTCTCATCTCCCTTGGGTTCCTCATTGGCGGATTTGCTGCGATTAACAAGTGGGGTACGTAATAATAAAAATCCATTCGTTCCTCCTCACGTACCCGAGCGGGTCCTTCCTTGTAAAATGCTCGTTCTGATGGATGGTTGTTTACTTGATAGCTCCCGAGCCGATGCAAGTGGGCGACCACATCGTGACGCAAAAGTCCCTGTACACGGGTCTGTTCGTCATCGGTCTCCCTCTTCTCTGGTGGTCCTCGCCACTCGGCACGTTCTTCTGGCTCGTCGGCGCCTCGGGCGTTCTTATTTTCCTGCACGCAAGTATCATCGAGCCTGGAGTGGAGAGCGAGTATGCTAGCGTCCAGGATGGCGTGTGAACTTTAACCTATCCCCTCTTTTTGTTTATTTCTGCTATTTCACTCTAATATGAGCAGGGTGATGACAATTGTACCACGATAGACAATAGACTCTGTTTTCTAGAGATTGTCCACAGTGAGAATGATGCGGGGCTACTACTTGTATGAATAGTGCAGTTGGTCATGCATAATTCACCGTCGCATCAACCACACACCCAATGATGCCACGGTCCATGGCCACGCGACGGCGAAGGGTGACACAGTAATTTACGTGTCTGTGCAATGCTTGTCAAAGGGGCGAAGTCGTGGTACCAACATGGGTTATTGCGGCGGAAGAAAAGGGGGCTGCGGTTGACCGCCGCTGTAGACCCAACAACCCAGGTCTCCAGAACGACAGCCAGCCACACACACACACCCCTTTTCTCACCCCTGCCACCTATCCCCGTGGTCATTCTACTGTGGTGGTGGCGGTGGCAATGATGATGGGTGGCGGGCCCGGGAGAAATGACGGTTCTTTACACCCCCCCAGCACCTTTCTTCTTCGACTTGTATTATTCCCTTCTGTGGTATTCATCAATGGGCCTCAAGGCGGTGCAGGACAGGTCAGGGTCAGCTTATATCAATATATTCCCGTATCGATGCGGTCTGCGTGAGTAAAACGGACGCGAAAAAGAACAATCTTCCATTCCGACTCGCTTCGTCTGATCACGTGTCGGGGTGGTTAGTCAACACGGCGTACGCGAGTGGGTAAATGTATTCCGGGTGTCCGCGTCCAGGATTCCAGGTTCGCCGATCAACGCCTTTGACGCCCAACATAACGATTTTGCTGTACTGTATACTGTATGCTGAACAAAAAAAAACGCCCGTTCGATTGCTGAGCGCTGATCCGTCCACGGGATCTAACTCGGACCTTTTCTTATCTTTATCCCCCTTCGTCTGAGCGAATGATGGTATTGCTGCGTCGTTGAGAGGGAGGGGTTTTAGTACATACAGGGTATTGAAGTATAGTAAGTTGGAGTGACGATGTGCACGCGTGCTTTTGTCTCCTGGATCCTTGAATAATACACGGGAGGGGGGGGGGAACATAGTACAGAAAACAAGCTGCTGCAATTGCCCCTAGAAAATGTAAAAAAAAAAAAAAAAGTGGGCGCAAGAGCAAGCAGGTCATATGAGCTCATGAGTGGGTCAAAAACGAGTCATGAGTGTGAAGTGATAAAGATATCGGAAGAAGGGGACAAAAGGTAAATGAGTAATGGAGAAGATAACGTGCATCGGACATGAAAGTTGCGTGAAAGAATGAATATGAATGTAGAGTCTAGAGTAGTGGGAGCCATTGACCTGCAAGTGACCCAAACTGTAAATCCGGGGTAGGACGCAGATTTGGAAAATGAATCACGTACCTATGACTAAGCTCGGCAAATCGAATAGGTCACGGCGAATGTGAAAGCAGAACGTAGCAGGCACGGGAGTCCCGTTAGGTTTCAGTAGAACACAATGGGAATACACTGATTGCGCTGTGTTCTCGAATGCATGAGTGGCGAAGTTCTCCCAATATTCCACAACGGACTGGTTCTCGAAAAGCTAATAGCAAGTCATGAGTCTCTCTACATTTCGCAAGGGGACACTGATTGCTCACCTCCCAGATATATTTTTTCGAACCCAATAGTTCCTCCTTACTCCATTCGGTAAGCATGCAGAATTCAGGTCCCACGAGACATATCTCCCCCGTCCTCCGCCAGACGACCGTGGGTGTCCCACTGTAGGAGATGAGCTTGTTCAATTCCTGTGGGTGGTGATGGGATCCTCGTGATCAGTGGAAGCGCGACCGCGGTGTTCGCTACCACTTACAATCACTGATCGCTGGACACATTTTTCTACAAATATCTCGTCCTCCTCCGTGAGTGGCATTTGAAGCGCTATGAGCGACGGTCGGAATATGGCTAGCGCTCGCACAATCCGTAGGATGTCATTCTTCTCGAACCTTAGCACGCAATCAATAAGGCAGACATTGGCTTGATGGCTGTGTGCACGCACCTAAAGGGAAGGACTTTCATCAAATAGTGGTAGCCCTCAGTGTAGTCGTATGGTTTGGTGATGCTCCCGTACACTTCTTCCGCGGTCTTTGGCCCCGAAAGCTCTAGTCTACTGATGGTGCGTACTCAGTGATAGGAGTAAGAAAAAGGAAGGGATCTGGGCACGTACGCAGAGTCGGTTGTACAAGTGGGCCAGCGCGGCGTCAGGGGACGCAACGAAGACTTGGAAGGTGACGGGTCTGAAATAGGCTGTCGTGTGGAGGTAGATGAGTCCTGTGGGGTGGGGATCGAGGAACTGGTGGCACTACTGCTAGGATCGAGAGAGGAATAAGATTGGCTGAGGAAGTCGGTGGAAGAACTGGAGCCGGTCTGCGGGCGATCGGCATTGGGGAGAGCTAATTGAGTGTCTTCGTACATGGTTGGAGCGTTGCGTACCCCAGTGAAGGGAGATGTAAGGAAGCTGCTAGGCTCGGAGGGCAAAAGCGAGCCGTTAGCGCCACCGGACCAGGAGGTGGCGTACTCTGATGAGGGTGCAGTGAAACGATGGGTGGAGGGTGGAGGTGTGGAGGACGAGTGGGAATCCGAGGGCGGATTGCCCTCAGGAGAAGGGTTGCCCAGGATTGCTGAGAGGATGGAGTATTCGAGGTTGGCGGCTTCAGAGCCAAAGGGGAAAGATGGTGCATCAAAGGCTGGGTTAAAAAGAGGATCCGTTGGGGAAAAGCTGTCGACGACCGAAGGGGCCCTTGGGGGCGGCGCTTGCACCGGCGGGGATGAGTTGTTGTCAGCGGTACTCGTTTTCTGCCTCTTGAGAAGTTCTGACAGTAGAGCGAAAGGGCGTCTAAGATTGCTGTAAGGTGAGAAGATGGAAATTACTAACCGAGCTCATCATCGCCGAGCAAATACTTCGCACGCTTCCGATGACCCTCGACACAGGAGTCAGCCATACCACGCTTGGTACAGCGCTGGCAGGGACGAGCTGTAAATCATGTGATTGAGTCATGGCGGGAAGGCCACTTAATAATTCAAAGACGCACAATCATCGCAAGTCAGGTGGGCTCTTTGGCAGTGGATGCAAGCCCTGGCGGCTTTCTTCTTCTTGGGACTATCCTTGTCCTTACGCGTGTTGCGAATGGGACCGATTCCCGTGGAAGGATTATCGGAGTCCGTGGATGGGTCAGGGCGTCGCCGTTTGGCGGAGGTGGGTGTGGTGTATGTAGACAGAGAGGTATGAGGGAGTTTTGACGTCGATCCAGAGGAAGGGCCGGGGACAACGACGGGTCGAGTCGAGTGCATTTCTGAGAGGGATGTAGGGTTGAGAACGAGAAGAGGAGAGGAGGAGGCTTGTGTTAAGGGAGGGGAGGAGAGGCACGTCGGGCCGAGGGAGGGGTGAGACGGGGATGAGGAAGAATGACGGATATATATATAGAGTTATTTCCAAGAAAACTGGAGAGCGTCAAGATCTGTGGAATGAGAGTATGGAAACCGTACCGCACGCGGCACGGTAAAAGAAAGTAAAGGCAAGGTTCTTTGACGAGGTGAGCTCATGAGGCGGCAACAAGCTGAGTACACACCGGTCGGCCCTAACTCCGCATAGTACTACCTCGGAACTCCGGTCCGACTCTTTTCCGCATAGGACCTCGAACACCCTCTCCCTAGATCTATCGGGCTCTCTCTCTTCCAAAGATTATTCCCAGTCAATCAACCATCGTATCAACCATCCCTTCGTTCTCATTTCCCCCCTTCTCAACCTCCCTGGTCGCTTCTAATATTATTATTATTTTCGTTTCGGATATCGGCCCGTACCCATCATGCCTCGATCTATGCAAATATCCCAACTGGTCACTACTCTCTCTGGCCTTATTGGTAGGGATAGTGCGCGTCTTGAGCTGAAGTGGTTGACGCAAGCCAATCCTTCTGCTGGTTCGCTTTCGACAATGCTTTCGAGACGTATCCGTGGCGAACCCTTACAATATATTCTCGGTAGGGCTGCCACAGCTTCGCGTTGTTTCTCCTCCCAACTTTCGGCTAATCCATCCAAGGCACCCAACCTTTTGGCCACCTTAACATCCTTACTCGGCGCCCTGTATTGATTCCTCGTCCAGAAACCGAATATTGGACCCTGCGCCTCGCCCAATCTATCACGCCGCCGTCTCCGCAGAAGCCTGTTCACGTGCTCGATCTGTGCACGGGATCCGGCTGTATCCCGCTCCTTCTGTGCTCGACATGGGCTCCCGGGTCCACTTTCGCTGTCGGTATTGACATGTCCCTAGAAGCACTGCGACTCGCACGAGACAATGCACTTGCATATGCTTCTGTCGTGTCTTTGGCACTTTCTCACACACACCCCCACCTGGCCCCACACCCTAACCTTGTTCACGACCCACTTGCCACTACACCCTCTACCTCTACCACCACCACCACCACCACCACCACCGTACCCCCCACCACCACTGCCGCCCCTACTAAGAACGTTTTCGTTCCCTTGCATGCTGACGTGCGCGACACTGACACACTAACCAAGTTGCTCTCCGTTTGGCGACCATTCGACGTCATCACTGCCAATCCCCCCTACATTCCCCAGGACCAGTATGACAAACTGGACAGATCTGTCAAAGATTTCGAAGATCAAATTGCGCTCCTGGGCGATCCACCGGGTTCACCGGATCGTGACGGCCTCACGTTCTATTTGGACATCGCCCATTTAGTCGCCCAGGGCCGTGTTCTCGCCCAAGACGGCTGGTTAGTTCTCGAAGTCGGTGACGGCCAGGCACGAGCCGTCGAAAAAATCGTTCATTCTGTCGCTCGTATAAAGAACACAGAGATTTGGACCGACCCCTGGGGCCGCGAGAGAGTTGTGGTGGCGCGCAACCTCGATTGAGACGTGCTTTATATCCTCTCCCCACGATCATGGAGGAATCTCAACTTCCTTCGCTTAATAAGGGTCACTATGGTTCGTTGTCATCTTTTCAGAGTCGGTGTTTAACAACTCGACCCCTCACGCTCTATTCTTTTTCAAGCTCCTGAACAGACGAGCCTACCTGGCAAACCGTTTCCCGGTAGAGAGTCTCGTACTAGACCCATATGTGCTACGTCGCGGTGTGAATAGAACCCACCGTGATCGGCGCTATTCAGGGTCACCACAACCCCTACGTAGGCGATTTTCCAGCCGCCTCAATTCCTCTTCGCAAGATTAGTATCTGTTATACATTGGCCGCGTCATGGATGCACGCGTACAAAGCCGTGGATCATAATCACAAGGGTCACTACTTTATCTCCATGGTGAAGCCAGGTCCTCCCCCCGAGGGAGCGTCTCATATCTCAGAACGAAAGTCCCCGCTCTGACCCAACGGAATCATCACTAGCGAATGACAGATTGAGGAACAGTTTTACCAAATGTCGCTGAGCGTCTCAACAAGCAGAGCCATGCGTGTCGCAGGACGTGATGGAGGAGGTAAGCATCACACACCTCATCTCGTCGGTAAACTACCCAAGTACAAAGGTGTCCGCCTCGGCACCTACCATACCGATCGGTTGGGTTGAGATGCCGAGAGGACCCGCCACATCGGCGTCCAAGTTCGCTATCTTTATTGAATGCCGAAAGTTCCCGCCACACGCGACTTTCCGGTGACCATGGAATGGCGACCGGCGGGCTTGTTCAGCTGCGGCCCGCGGACCTTGTGTACGCCCTGCACTCGCCCAGCTAGAAAGATATATCCTTGGTTCTGATGTCAAGAACCACTACGGGATTTGCCCAGAAAACGCGATCGAGAAGAGCACGGTCGTCGTTCAAACAATCGCATGCAAATGGAGCGCGATCAAACCTTGATTAGACTTATTCAGGCCGCACTTGTGAAATGAGTGACACTCATGAAAGGTGCGTTCGTAATACGACGAATGTAATTCACGGGCCACCAAAAACGACATGAGCTCGTGCCGGTTATGAAAGTACTCGAAGGGGAAAGCTCACATGCGCTTGACAGTCGCCTTCGAAATAACTCCTATGGTACGTCGCCGCCACTTGATTAGCGGTGTATTGGGAGGGTTAATGTGCGATGTACAGAGGCAAAGCCAAATTTGAGATAACGAGATGGCCGAGATCAGGAATGGCGTGATTGCGGTGTGTGCGAGCCTGGGGCAGCACGCAAGTGCAATAACACGCTCACGGTTGGTCGATATCTTTTCGAGCAAGCGAAACCCTCTGCGGAGATAAGGACCATCCCTTGATGAATTGCTTCCGGTCTTGTCTTGTCATAGCGGCTTACAACTTCAAAGGGCTTGTCTTCAGTCAGAAGACCAGTTGACGCCCAGACATCATCGAATCAGCTCTGCCCCCCCCCCCTTTCTTCCAACCCACGGCCTACACTTGAGCTAGAACCCGATATCCACGGGTACGGGCAACGACGGGCACCCGACCCGGTCTCGCCTCCTGCACATCTGCAAAGGGGGAAAAGTGCGCAGTTGTCTTATTCACCAGGACTATTACAAAACAAGCACAAGCGCATATGGGGCCCCCACACACCGTACAGCTTCTTCGAACCGCGAAGACCGTGACCCCCGTGCCAAACGTTAATCCTGATAGGCTGTGTGCGCCAATGTCATGTAAAACATGGAGAATCGCAAGATCTTTGAAGCTAAAGTCCTTCCCTTCCTAGCAATGATCTGATAACCCCAGAGGGGTGACAAAGAATGTATTTGCGGCCAATGTCATGTCATGTCATCAATGGCTCATTTGGTGGCCCCGAGGAATCAATCAGCAGTGTGTGTAATCATCATCTCAGATGTAGGACTTCGCCTAGTTAGCCAATGCTGCTGACAGCGGCGAATGGTGGGGAAGAGATGCAACCCGAGACTACCGAGACCAACAAGGCGTGTAGGAAGCGTGGTGGTGGACTGATACGCGAGGCAAGGTAATGGCTCTCTAGCGATCAAGTCTATATGCTACTGAACGCCGCTGATACCAATTAGAGGCAGGGTGGCCAATTAGAAGAACCGAATGACTGCGGATGGCGACAACCAGTTGCTGATATGATCAAATGACAATGACTTTTAGTCTGTCTGGGTCTCCAATGGGCTGTACCCAAAAAAAAACAATAACAATATTTGAAAATTCCGGGCCAAACGGTACCATTCTCTTTCCCGGTCCCGGTCGTTCCATCGGCAACGGCGTTTGATGCAGGTCGTGCCGTTGGACCGGGGGAAGAAACGCGTTTTCGCGGCAGCCGGCTTGACCGTGGCACTAGACCAACTTGGTGTAAACGCGCGAGTAAGTTACTCTGTAAGTTATGTGGCGAGATTTCGAGCACATTGCGAACCACGGCCTTGTCTCACCTCTAGTAGTACGCGGGGTCCTTCCAAGACAATGAAACGAATTCTGTAAGTGATGAGCAGAGTGTTTAGACTAAGGATTCGGAGTACATATAAATAAAAAATGTATATATATATATGTCTAACTAGCTCTAAGAAAATGCATCGCATCTGTCCCACACCTGTCCTTGTCTCGGGCTGAGGGAAATTTCAGACTCCAATAGCCTGTTGTCTTGACGCTGCGTTGATTGACGTTTCGCGAATCAGTCCAGTGACCAAAAGGGCACCAACGAAACCCTGGACCAGACTGGGGATCAGGAACTTGAAGCTGGCATCTCTGGGCCCAGATTCGGCATGCTCAGGCCATGCTATTCGTACAACCCGAGCTTGCTTGAATCGCCTACATTCTCGGGTACTTATGTAAGTCGGGTGTATCTAAGCAAAGTATCTCAGCAACAAATGACCATGTCCAGGGTAGGGTGCTTGTGGTCAATGCCACATCTGGTAGAGACCTGAGACCGCAGCAGAACTCTACTGTATTGTCATAAATAATAAGACGGGTCGGGGTGGTAGAGTTAGGGCTAGTTACATCTGGGACGCCGTCTCTACCATGGTACCCGAAACGTCAAATCCAAGGAGATATATTCGTTCTGCTGAAACAAGAACCTCGCAGGTGAGTACGTGAAGTACGTGGGTGGGTGGATAGGTAGAGAGAAAGCACAAACATTTCCGATCCGGTGCAACAAAACAAGTGCGAAAGCCAAAAAGCGATGTGAGGGACAGGTTTGGGGTACAGTGTGGGTGATAACCAGGAATAGAACAGACGAGAACGGCGTGTGTATTCTACAGGTGTTGGTGCTGCGGCCCGCGAAGTAGCGTTGCAACAAAAAAACGTGTAATCCGGGTGGCTTGGGTGCATGACCACCATCGCGCACACGTGACTCATCGTGATCAAAGCGATCGCGACGCGATGGTGATTGCTCACGTGGTCCATGGGAAGCAAGAGGCATAAAAAGACGAGAAAAGAAGGCGAGGTAGAGGCGTCCGAGAGAAAGGAAAAAAAACCAAGAAATATACACCTAAAGCAGCGATTTTAGGTGCGTCATACATTATGCAAATGGAAGACCCTCACGATAGTACAGGATCAGCCCACAGACGGGTACACCACAACAGCATTGAAGTCAGGATTTACGCGCTTTTCGAGATCGCGATGATGTCACCCTCGACCGCTTTCTCACCCTTCGTGGGGTCTCCGCGGCTGCGAGTTTATCGACATCCTCGGCACTTCGCTTGGTGGTTCCGCCGCCCTGCTTCCTCAAGGACTTGGGCGCGACTTCTTTGGCGGTAGAGCGTTTAGATTTGGCCGATCGTTTCCCCGCCTCGTCTTCGGTCTCCTCTTCCTCCGTTGCTTCGGCCACATCAGCCGCCTTCTCTTTGCCTTTGCCTTTACCCTTGCCGCCGGGTTCGGCGCCTACAGTCGTGCTGGTCGAGGAGACAGACGAAGACGACCGAGCACGTTTGGAGTTGCTTCCAGCGGCTGAGACGGCGGTCGACGATCCAGAGGAGAACGATGGCGATCGTTCGCGGGTGCGGCGCGAAGAGCGAGAAGCCGTTTGAGTGGCAGGTACCTTCTTACTCGCTGTATCCTTGGTGTGTCCACGAGACGAGCCTGCCCGAGCGACATCATCCTTCGCCGAGGGCTGGGAGTCAGATGGCAGAGAAGAGGTGATGGTAAGTGGGCTAGGGGTGGTATCCGCGGTACCGCGCGCTTCCAGCGGGGGTGGTAAGGCGGTAGACTTGGTGTGCGATAACACCGACGGTCCTGCCTCATTTTCTGCTGATATACCTGGTTGTTCCGCAACAAGTGGGGTTACCTCCGCTCCCTTTTCGTTTTCGTCGGACTTGGATTTCTTGGCTTTCTTGCGCGGGGGCTCAGGAACCTCGGAGGGCTCTCTCGTCTCGAGCGCTTGAAGTAGCGCTTGCACCGGCTTGCGCTTTCTGAGAGAACGACGCGTCGGGGCAGGGGGGGAAGTGGTAGCCTTTCCACCTTGCGATTTGGCATACTCCTTCTGAATACCTGTGAGCTGCCACAGCATGTCGTGGACACCTAACCAGGTCATGGGGGTCGTTGAGATGGGTGAGGGCTTCATAGCTGTCGGAAGTGAAAGAGAATGCGTGTAAACCTAAAGAGTCGGGGCAGCGAAAGAAATAGGTGTACATACTGACAACTCCATGGACGAAGATCGCTGTGGTTTCTTTGATGTCTGGATGCCAGAACACGTCATATGAAGGGTGACTAGGGCTGTAGAAGACATGTAGCGCCGCGAGAGAATATATGGCAGCAGATGTCTTAGATGTGAGTGAAGGGCGTGAATAAGGGGACTGCAGGAATGCATGAACGCAGGGATGCTCGGTGGTCCAAGTCCCGTCACTGAGAACACCGCGTGCGACACTGCTAGGGAAGATACGAGGGACGAATGATGAACAGAGGGCCTTCCGTGCCAAAGAATACTTGTCCTGAGAGAGACGGACCCAGGGGATCGTACCGGGCTGAACGATCAAAGGGAGGTTGGTGGATCGAAGTTGCGGGTCTTCCAAGGCGATCCGAAGAGGTCGGAAAACGGGAGTGCTGCTGGTCGAGCTGATCAGGCATGGAGAGACTGGGTGAGTGGATACGACAGTGCGAGGGGGGGCGTAGGTGAAGAAACTCCATCCTTATTCTAGTGGGGGGTGTCCAGATGAACGCGGATGTGGTGGCGGGGAAGGGAAGTCGAGGCGGACTTTAGAGGACGGTAAGAGCGCAGGAGGGCGATTGAGGGAGTGGTGAGAGTGGTTGAATGGAGAGGGAAGAGAGGGGAGGAGAGCGTGCTCGGAGGGGACACGAACGAGTGAGATGAAATCCGACAAAGGATAGGATTGGCTTGTTTGCCCTTTGGCCCGCTGCACTGCACACCCGTCGCACGACATGAGGCTGGTCTTTCCTACAGGCGCGCATCAATATAATATAATTATTTACTCATCGTCCGAATAAAAATCCCTCTTCGCTTTACTACCCTCCTACATCTACCACTACATGCACCACAAACGACGATGCAGCGATGCAAACCGTTTGCTCCCGCATAAACATCCGAAATCCTCAATTTGACCGACTTGCGAGGGCTGGTGAGCGAATGGGTGATGTCCGCCAATCTGTCGGGCTCATCTACTTTATGCCCCCGAGCTCTGGACCGAAAGTCCCTTCGGCTTTTGGGGCCTGGGGCCCCAATCCCTCAGTAGCTTCAGTCCTTATCCTCATCCTCTCCTGACGTCTCCGATGACGAAGCCCAACTTCCGACAGAGGATATCGAGAAAGCAGAGTGTGGCCCCTTGACATTTCCGCACGTAAACCACCTGCTGCTGGCGTCACGCGGCTTCCCTTTTGCACACATAAATCCAAAAAAGGAGTGCCCTCGTGAACGTGGCACTTATCAGCCTCGATGTGACTTTCATCGGATCGATCCAACCACGATCGAATTCTAAGTCAAATATCGTGTTTTTTTTTTGCCTTTGGTCGGGGGATAGACTTAGACTAGACACTAACAACCGACATCCATGAGAACTCCGCCCTGCGTCTAGAGAAACCCACCTGGCCTCTTTCACCCATACCCATCGATCAGGTCATTGCATACGTACATATAACATGATTCCAGAAAATATCATCACATTTATTACATGGACAGACAATTCATCCGCCCCTGTTAGCTTTTGCCGGTGATATCACGCAAGAACCACGCTCTTTCTGGCAGGACGCCGTGCCATGGGGGTACCCGTCACATTTATCTTTTGGGGCCCAGGCCTGATTGTCTACTGATTCAGAATAAACCTGAGGTGACAACTCATCAGCTTAGTCCGGGACCCATGTGGAGATTCGCAAAGCGCGCTGACGTACCTAGTGCCTCTATCTCCGCGACTGTGTCATTCCAAAGCCTAAGATCGACATCTGGGGAATCTAGTACCAGGATTGCCTGCAGCGAAAAATGCGGTATTAACACCAGTTCTCTATGGGGGAGCTGCTCCGGGAGGTCCGGCAAACGCATGTCGGCCTGGCACGTGGCGTACCGGTGTGAGTCTACCATGAGGACGTGCGTGCAAGTGCAAGGGAGAAAAAGTATATCACCTGTGATCTCTCCAAATAACCAAACAGAGTCACTATGCTCCGGGGCTCCCTCAACCAGGGTACGCTACCACTTGTGGGCAGGCACAGTGAGATATCAGCAGACACGACATGATTATCGTTCCATAAGAAAACGGACGAGGACCTGACGTCATGGCTCAGTATCCTGGGAGATAATGAGCTACGGAACTACAAACGAGATTTCGACCTGATAAGAACATACTTGCCCACGACGCGCAACTTTTTCCCAATCAGCTCATTCCGTATAGACGATAGCCGTGTGGGGACTGCAGAGTCCACTCGAGATGACATCGTAGTCGGACTCAAACCAGTATCCCCCCCGCTTCGGAAATCTCGGTGCGACATCCGATAAACACGTGACTCGAGGTTGTACCAATAAGCAAGCCAAGAACAGTACAACACAGAACACGGTCTATTCGTCACAAGTACAATTAAATGTCAAAGTCTCGCACCACTACACTACCCATTGCCCCCGACGTGATGATCCTGCGTTCGTCAAACGCAATCGTGCCTCTGTGACTGGGGCACAATTCCTCGGATGATTCACTTGCCACACCTATAACCTCCGTCCCCCATCCGTTCTCCAAGTCCCAGACCCACACGCTCCCGTCAACGCCGAGACTCACGCATCGGCCATCAGCAAGAGCTAGAGCACTGACTGGGCCTGCCTGCCCAAGCAGATTCCGGACAAAGGTGAGCTTAGGAGCTGCCCCTGATCCGGCTCGGAGCGACGGCAAGGAAAGACGATAGAGTTGCAAGGGTAGACTTGCGGGGGTGAATCCTCCTGGTGGGCACGCCTCCTCCGGAACTGCCGGTGCGAGAACGACCCATCTACCATCCGTTTGCGTGCTGGCCACACTCCCAACTTTACGGCCCCACTGCTCACGCACGTTGCGTAATTTCGTCTCGTCTATCCAATCAGCGGGGAGATCGAACGCGCGCGTGCTGCGCGTGGAAAGGAGCAGTGGCGGCGGCCGTGCGGGTGAGGTCAAAGATACAGTTGATGCGTGCAAGGCGGCGCTTGAAAGGACCACTTCGGTAACGCCCACGCTCCAGTGTGCCGGGTAGACGGGACTGGCGTACGTCAATAACAGCTTGTACGTTTGGGATTCGGGGATGGCCAACACAAGAGACGAAGGGGGAAACGAGGTGAATGAGGTGAGGACGTGCAGCACTTGCATCGCCTCATGACTGAGATCGTACACAGAGAGGGAAAAACTCTCTGAGAGCGTGACTAGCACGGGGTGACTGTAGGCGACTTGGGTGATTGGCGCCGTCCGCGGCGTCTTGAATGGGGGTGCATAATGGTGCTTGCGAGAGGAGGATCGCAATTCATACACATAGATATCTCCATTTGATATGCATGCCGCTATGCTCGTGCTTGTACGAGATGATTGGTCAACAGCAAGCGCTGTGATTCGCATTGACTCTTGCGCTCGGATAGGTGCTACGTGAATGACAAGCCTTGGAATGGAAGGGGAGAGGACAATGATGGACGGGCGGTGTGCTGACTCAGATGAGGATATAATGGTGTATTTGCCAGCGAGGGTGATCTGCGGTATGGGGGGCTCTTGCTCTTGCCTCAGCGTGTCAACTTCACGTGGGGAACCGGTAAGCGAGGGGGTCGGCATCTCATCTAGTATAGAAGTGTGACAACGACCTTTGAATGAAATTAACTACATGCCCACACATTACCAATGTCAAATCGACTCACCGTTGCGCCAGTTTGTACTGATACGGAACATCCGCTTCCAGTCTTGGATCTGTGTGACCGCGCGACCTGGAAGATTTTTGGTTTCGCGATCATCTCTACGGCCAGAAAAACCCCTGAAACCCCTCAGGCGGAGCCTTCCAAACTCGCGCAGGTAGAGGTTTTTCCACAACTACAAGAGATCCCGGATGTTCAATGTGACCGCGTCAATGGGGTCCCCAGATGAATGTGCTATGTACCTGGTTATCGAGGGACAGGCGTGCGGAGTCTCGGTTGGTTGCCTGAAGAGTGCAGAGATCTGTATGGGACAAGAATGTGAAGATGTGGAGAATGAGCTCGTCATATAGACTATCGAAGCTAGTTGATCGTGCTGTAAAGATAGAAGGCGCAGATAGATGAGCACGCTTGGAGGGTGGGAGGTCTACTGGGGAAAGCGGTCTCTTGAGCATTATGAGTAGGTCACCAGTACTAATACTACTGGAGTTATGATACGTGTGTGAAGTAGTTTGGGAGAGGAGTTTGGGAGAGGATATGACCCCGGACCGTGATTCCGGTGTCGGGCCGTACTAAGAATGGCAAGGTTGGATCACAGTCGCCGTCTGTCTTCGAAGACTCATGGCACCGTCCCGAGGTCCTGAGCCTCTCGCGCGTGCTCTGCACAACACTCTCGAGAATCACAAGGGGCCTGTTCATGTCGCCCGGTACGCCAAAGGAACCGCAAAATATGTCCTCACTGGTGGTCAAGATCGAACGGTCCGCCTTTGGAATCCCACCTTGGGAACAGAAATCAAGGCTTACTCGGCCCACGGTTATGAGGTTCTATCAATCTCTGTGTAAGTGCATCGGCACCGAATATGAACGCGTCTGTGCAACTCCGCCCGATCGTTTGTTTCAGCGCACATGATAACACCAAGTTTGTCTCCTCTGGTGGAGACCGATCAGTCTTTCTCTGGGATGTGACGACCGGAAACACTCTCCGCAGGATATCGGCCCACTTGGCCAAAATTAATGTAGTGGAGTTCAATGCTGATGCCACCGTGGTAGCCAGTGGTGAGTCACGTCAATGACCTGGTCGATGGTGTGTGACACATGAATGCTACCGTGATGCAATCCTATAGGTTCCTACGACTCCACCGTCAAACTGTGGGACCTCCGGTACGTCTGAGCAGTCCTTCTTTCTAGGGTTTCGAGTATGGAACCGATCCACCAGTTCCCAAAACCGCCAGCCGATACAAGCGCTAGAAGAGGCCCGAGATTCTGTCCAAACCCTGTATGTGGGGTCCTCCAGAATCATGTCCGGCTCCGTTGATGGCCACGTCCGGACATATGACTTGCGCAAGGGGGAACTTCGCACAGACTATATCGGTCGTACGTACGCGTGCATTTTGTGACGAGAGCCCTGTTTTCCGACCTTTTGTGTAGACCCCGTCACGTCTGTCGTCCCCACTCAAGACGAGTCGACGTATCTCGTAATGACGCTAGACGGGCACGTTCGCCTCATGGATGCTATTACCGGAAAGTTACTGAATGACTTTTCTGGGCACGCCCACGCTTCATACCGCTGTCGTGCGTGCTTCGGGCACGGGGAAGCAAGTATCGTTGCGGGAGATGAAAGTGGTGCTGTATGGGCTTGGGACCTTCTTGATGTCAGCCACCCGACCTTTATGCGCGCCAATGTTTAATCTTCTTTTAATGCAGGCTAAACCCCTTCAACCCAATCCGCCGCCGAAGGTACACCATAAGGTTATAACATGGACGGAACATCACCCCGCGGAGGCTGGAGAATTAATTACCGCCAGTGCTGATGGCACCGTTAAAGTTTGGCGTTACCCAGCCTCAGGTTTATGACACTTTGGTTGGGGAAAGACATAATTAAGACAGTACTGCCCGCCTTCCAATATGGCAGTCACATTGTGAAAATGCACATGTGCGTAGCAAATAGTGATAGTTACGGGACAACCCAATACTGGAGTCACCGCTTGGCTTGGCTTACAGCTTCTATTGACGGCGAAACAGTAATGGTTAGGCATATGTTTGCCTAGTTTAAGATACAGGGCGAAGTAGAACGCACCCCTTCGAGTGGCGTCTTCCAATAGTTGAGTGTCGACGTGCTCCGCGGGTAGCTGCACATATCGAACGACGGATCCGCGGATAAAGCAGTTCTTCACTGCCATCTAGGGGCGAGACTAAATTAGCTACCTTGAGGTGTAGCATAGGATCAAGCACACCATGTGAGGATGCCTCGCCTGATCCGACACTTCGATCGCATCCAAGCGAATATTCAAGAACCTAGGACAAGCGGCTGAGACGCAACAACAAACCCTGGAGGACGAGAAGTCGGCTCACTGGTCGACAGATTTCAGAGTACCCGTGATGGACAGGTCGTTCTTGAGTTCGACCGTGACACGCTGATCTGTGAGCGTCTTGAAAACAGAGAATATAAGCTGGAGGGTCAAATAGTCGTCAGCTTCATGTGAACCAAGGTCACTGTATCACAACGACGACCTACCATGGCGCGCTCAGCTTGAAGTTAGGGCACGCCCGGTCTGCGTTCATACGAGTTGGTCCATTATGTAATCATTATATAAAATGGATAGCAGGACCCATTGTGCTCGCTGGAAAGCTGCAATAACCTCACCCCTCCTTGAACTCGTATCTCCCCTAGAGCTCTAGTGCTCTTTACGAGAGCTCGGCGATGCTACCAGGGTTAGAACATGGGGGTCCGACCCATTCAGAGCCGTCCTATGAATGTTCCTATGTATGTTCGGCTGTTGACCGCATAGAACTTTAGCGTCGCGCACTGCCGTTCTCTCATTTGTGGTCAAGTAGGCGCCTCCGATTCGTCCTGCCCCGGGGAAATTGTTTCAGTAGTGGACGGATTTAGTGGCGGACAGACTGCTCAGGTTAGAACTTCAATTTTATTTTCTCATTTGGGAGTTTGAGCATACGTTTGCGACGTCTACCCTGCACGAGGCTACACAACTGGCGCCCTGTTGGTCCACCTTCATGGCCCCGCTGGCTTCAAGGTCGCACTAGCTCTCTACTGTAAGCTGGTCACCTATCGACACTGCTGTTGATGCATCACGAGAACGCTCACGTATAACAAGTCTCAGTCACCGATGCCAGCACCGATACCGACACCAAGTCGTCCAGCTGTAATGTATAACGCCACATGAGCTCCTGTCGTTGTCGGACTTATAAGCAAAAACAATTGTTGCAGAAGTTCTATCTAGGTGTTAATGCAAGTATTTCAACTGTGGCCATGCACGAAAGTAGAAAGATCCAGGTGAGTTTCGTGTTCGCCTGAAACCCGGATACAGCTTGGGCGGTAAAGATTTACCCTATGTGATGGCGGGATCCACATTAGAAGTTCACCGTTGCTACCACATATCCATCCCCCATCGTTCATCTTGGAACGGTTAGTGAAATTAACCTGTCCAGTAGTTTCTGTCTCCCTTGTCATGGTGTTCCACACCCAAATTGTTTCATCGTCCGAGCCTGAGACGATGTTCTGGCCGTCTGGAGAGGATGCCACAGACGTGACAAAATCCGAGTGTTCACTAATTGGGCCCGCCACTGTCTCTGCAGTCGTGGCATTCCACACCCGAATCGTTTCATCGTCCCAGCCTGAGACGATGCGCTGGCCATCTGGTGAGGGTGCGATGGAATTGACTGAATCTCCAACATGCGAGATCACCATCTCTGATGATGGCCAATGAGACAATCGCCCACTTTTGACACGCAGTGTCCGAGGAAAGATGCTTGAATAATGCATAGAAACAAGAGAACAATTGGGGGCAAATAGTAGAGTAGAAAGATAGACATGAGGAGCACTCTTTGCTATGGCCATCCCGAAATACCGCACAAACGCAGAGGCGTCGTTGATGAATGCGGTAAATTTCTCTAGCCCTGTCTGAGAAGCCTGCTGCGATTGTTGTCATAAGTTGTTTTGCCTACCTCACAGAACTGATGTTTAGACTTACACTTCGACCAGAGGCCAACCACACATTCACAGACGACAACACTGGCAAGGCAAGATCCACATTGCCTGTCAAGCTGAGGGCCTCCAGCCAAAAGAGGATTTTCGTCTCGAAGAAACCCCAGAGTTTGCAAAACAGATCGATTTCAAAATCAAGGTGTTCCAGATGATCGTCGTAGAAACGACAGGCATACAACATAGCAGGCGGGAGGTGTTTAGCAACGCAGGTTTCAAAGCCTTGAATGTCTTTATTAGCGAGATATGATGACTCAATGTTGCAGATGTTGAACTTGAGGTCGCGGAGCACTAGACCGAGACAGGAATGGGCTAATTCGTAGTGGACATCCCGAAGGGTAATAGAAAATTCACCACTCTTCTCTTTATTTGTCAGGAAGTCGCGGAATGACGTATGGAGGGGAATGATGGGAAAACATCAGAAGAAGTAAGATTGCTGAACGACGAGCCGAGGCAACGGAACATCATAACAACAGAATCAGCATCGTCATTGTCATTGAGGGCGTGTCCCCGCAAAGAGGTCAGGAAACGGATGGAGAGGGGTTCGAATGCAGTAATGAGTTGTCCCACCACAGAGCGGAATAGAAGCCGTGTTTCCGGGTGTGTGAGGTATCCTTCAAGGACTTCTTTGTATAAGTCGTCCAACGGATCTTGTCTATCACGATCTGTAGTAAGTTTCAAAAGATGGTATATAAACCTTTTCTTGCTGAACCAAAGCATTCAGGAGGATCGAGGATGAATCTACCGGCAACCCCCGCCCACTGAAACAATCCTTTGCCTTTCTTGCCAACGCAAGGCCATGGTTTTCGAACTCGTCTGAAGGAAGTAACATCTGAAGGTAGGTGAGAATATCGTCGTCCGTTCGAGCTGCCAGTTAAGAATCGTTTATATATTTGATTCTGGCTGACGGCGCTCCATCGAACGCAGATGGGATGCCATCCTCCGGCCTCGAGGTGATAACTATACGAAAGTTCGATGGCAGTTTGGCGAGGTTTTTGGCGAGAAATGTGTGTAATATATCCCTACCAGTTGTGTCTCCACTCTCATCCAAGGCGTCGATTACAACAAGAATAGGACCGACGATGTGCAGATCCTTGAGCGGTTCCAGGTTAAGGGACTGAAAGAGTGTGGGATAATAAGACCGGTCTTGTATTCTCATACTGTCCCGGAATAAACATGGTTCAAAAAAAAAAAAAAAAAGTGTGTGGGATAGTCACGAGTACCGACTCGAAGAGAAGAGTTGTCCTTGATGATCTATCCAAGTGCGGCTTTAAATAATGGATAGCGGTCGGAGAGATTGCGAGCAAGGGTTGTAAAGAGGTGGTGAGCCACGTGTCTGGCTTGCTCCTTCCGCAAAAAACTGAAGGATGATGTAAGGGGGTGCATTTCATCGAAGCGACGCGCGATCTCGTGTGCGATGGATGACATTCCGGTGCCCGCCTGTCCGAACAGAATAAGGACGCTCCGAGTCGAGACTGTTCACCCAATTAACAATGAAGTCCAAGAAGGCTGTGCGCGTTCCCGGAAGACAGCCTTTCTCAGGCATGAAGCGCGAGCCTGTCCCACATGGTATTTCTCTGTTTTTGCGTCTACTTCTGTGACAGTTATTAGATTGATAACCCTCAAATTATCAGGACTACGTACCAGCGTCTGAAACTTGGCTAGATACCCACTTCAACTGGGTAGCCACCCCATCAAGTCGACCAGCCATCCCGTCAAAATCCTACTAACTTTGGCAGAAATTATTCCCACATCGTCCAGAATTTGGAGCGTAGTTATCTCTGTAGTGATGGTGGCTTGATCCAAGAAAGCATTTCGAAGTTCGATGAGAGTGGTGCGGAGGTCCCCAATTTGTTTGTCGACTTGGCTGCCGAAATTGTCCAATGTACGCTTCCCTGAAAATTGCGTGTTTACGTTGGCCAATGAAGGAGTTGAAGACGACGTACAGAATCGTGGTTCCTTTGCATAAGATTGGATGAAGTCACCGCAATTACAGACATGCTGCAACATGAGCGTAAGGATTCGGGCTTGATAGATTTCAAAATGTCATCCTGGTTTGCGAAATCAAACGCATCATGCATGGCTACAAGTAGGATTCGGACGTTGTCGTCACTTTGAAACTGTTCTAGGAGTGTCTAGCACCCAGATCACAATGGCATCAGCGTTTCCTTTCGACAATAGCGCAGATCGATGCACCTTGGGAATTACTAATAGCAGGCCAAATGCCATCTTTGCGTACGGGTGAAGCTGAGAACGGAAGTCGGCTCGGTCAAGCATAAGGTAAAAGGACATTGCGCTGTGACGTACTTCTGCAGCTGGGCTCACAGTATCCATCACCCATTTGATTCTCGCAACTGCACCTTCCCATGTACTTGGGAGGTTAATCGCCTTGGTAGCTTCATGGGCATCATGGAGAGCCTTCTCGGCCGGTAATATCGCTGCCCGGACGTCGGAGGCTGGTGGTATAGTGCTAGTCTCAAAGAGAACGTGATCCGTCGGAGATGAAGGAGGCTCGGGGGCTGTGACGACTACAGATGGATTGGTTTCGATAGAGTTTTGGGCCATATCGGGCTTCGTAGCTTGTTCCATAGGCGAGACGCCTACTTCAATCGTTATAGCGTTGGTGGCATTGATGGGCAAGATCGGGTAGGAAGTCACGTTCGCTGAGACAGTAATTGTTAAGTGGAGTATGACCGACTGGACCGACTGTCCAGCTCGTCCTTCGCCATTGCTGAGAGTAAAGGGAACGTCTACGAAGCGAGTCATTCAACTACTAGTTAAATAAGCGATAATCCGAAAAAACAAACCACTTTGGGATTCGACGGGTATTGACGTCTCGTGCGTTCCAATAAGTGTTCGGGGTGCACCTAATCGCTTCGCATAAAGACACAATATAAGATGTGAAGACGGCTGTACAAAACTAAACAGAACTCTCAGCCAGAAAACGGGATTAAAAACACATGTCCTACAGGGCATCAAATTTCTGATCTCACTGCACCGTCTGTCCCTTAATTGAAACGCTTGCTGTCTTCTTCGTTGTCGCCTGATTAGTCAGTGACGAAGAACTGGTTCTTCAGGCGAAACCGATTCGCGATATTAGGAACATTATGCGCTGGGAGGACTAACAAAGAGATTAAATGCTTATCGGGGGCCTGAACTGATCAGTATTTAAGTACATACCCGTCACCTCAACACGAAATTGAGAAGGGATGCCCTGCGATTGGGCAATCTGAGTGCTGCACAAAGGGGTTTCTGGATCCAAGGTCACTACAAAAAAAAACAGGGATTGACGCACCTTATTCCAGGATTTTCCGATCCAGAGGGATCTGGGCTGGAATGACGGGTCATCCAGTCATTGGTGGGAGAGTCGATCAGCGGGCATTTACGCACGAATCCAATATCGTGTGCTGGTGCTCCATATCTTTTTCAAGGGTCACGCAAACTATATGAGAATTTTCTGTAATACCTTGGAGTGAGTGTATGAGTCGAGCGTAGTTGAGCGTCCGCGTGTCACCGTGCCTACTTGTACAGCCCGCACACGGACATCACCGATTCCCGGTTCTGTCACGATACCTCATGTCGGCCAAATCGACCGAGCTGCAGACATGTAGTAGGCCGACAATCGTCCTGCAAGGACCTCACTCAAGGTTGCTACCCCCGCCTCCGACCAACCAGCTGATTACCACTCTCAACAAGACCTAAGACGACCACTGCCTTCATGACCAATACTGCATTCCCCTATACATATCGTCTCGGGCCGTGGCATCACAAACACCTCTCACCATCGAAGTACAAGATGCGGGCGGACGGTAATAGAGCGAGAAATAGATTCACCAAGTCCTCAAGGCCTCGACATTCATGACAGTGATGTACTTTGTGGCGTCAAAGGACAGGCCAATGGGACAAGCAATGGATTGAGAACTTTTGGCCGCAATGGCTGCATCTCTATTTCCACTCGGGTATTGCGAGCTTCACTGACAGTTCGGGATGTACATGCCTCAACGCTCATTACCTCGATTCTGACTTAAACGTCGTGCTACGGCGCTTAAATCCAAGTCTAGGCAATCCAATCCCCTGTAGTGAGTTATAAATCAATGACCAGAGGTTGCGGGATGGATCTCTGATTCTTCCCAGTTACCAAGTTACGACAAGAAGCTAGAGCCTAGCGGAAGCCTTTGAAAGAAAATGTCGATACAAGGTCGTCATCAAGAACAAGAGTACTACATTGGCCCTGAGAACGATCGCCTTCCGCGTTACCTCCCTACATTTATCCTCCAACACCTCCCAATGACCCTGGTTCCCACACCGAATCACACCAACTGCCTACATCTCTTCGCCTTTCCATAGTAGTGCACCCTCGGCTGCCAGGTCCCTCAAAATAGCCACGTCAGGCCATTGCCACCCTTGCCCAAGCCAAGGGTCGACACCGACCGTTTAGATGCGGATGAACCCCTTGCGATTTTGTCTCGATCATCACTTCGGGTTTCCAGTCCATCGTCGTCTTCCACTCTCTTCTTCCTCGCCTCCTCCTGGCCACCTCCCTGCACGTCCCGCATCTTAGAAACAGTCAAGCCTTATTGCCGATCCCCCCTGGATCTTCGAGCACCCGCACCCCCAAGCACCATTCATTTATCCCCCTGTTATCCCTACTTCGCCACCAGACCGCGTTTTCCCACGAAGCAGATCGCGGAGCGCGAAGCCCAAGGTGCAGTGAACGACGCGATGCTCCAAGCCGAAGAAGAGAAACGTGCGAAGAGAGCCGCCGCGGAAGAACACGCTCGCCTAGCCGCAACGCAATCGAATGCCAAAGGAGCAGTCAGAATCGAACGTACGGTCCTTGCTGTCGTATCACCACCCCTCTGACGGGGAGTACGATTCTATCTTCAAAGAATGTGCCCAAATCTGCCAATGCGGTGGTCTCAACCTTTCCGTAGTCCTGTAGGAACCACTCACCGACGGGAAGCCCTCGGTTTATTGGGCCATCCTCAACAGTCACTCGACGTCCCTGCAAGGCAACGACGCGGCTTTTGATACCCTCGTCGTTGTCGTTGCCCTTTTAGGCGCCTGCTAGCCTCTCAGAGACACTATCATCCCTTCTACTTATTTGCCTTGCACGTATGGTAATAATTACCCCAAAAGTGTCGTCGTCGTGTCTCAATCGAGGAACCCCCACAAGCGAGAAGCCCGATGCGGTACAAATGGGCCAGCGGGGCTTCCGCGCATAGACGAGTAACTTGATCGCTGCGCCCTAAGCGGGCCGCACAGGAGGAGGTCCCGCCGTACTGGTCGACCCAGCAGGCAGCAGCAGGGCGTGCGTGCGTGCGTGCGTCGGAGTTATTGTGGAGCTCGCCCTGCAATCTCCCTCGATTCTCCGTTGCGCCACTACCACACACCCTTCACTACCCCACCAGTGGCGGCTTCCCCTGCTCTGGCTCTTCGTTGGGACTCGGGCTCTCCCCAGCATGTTCTGGACCGTGTGTCGTCACGTGAGCGTGAGCCAGTGCTTGCGGCAACAACAGCTCCTCGCTACTATCTGCAAGGCCATTGAACAGCGAGTGCGACGTGTCGTGGCCCAGTACAGACGAGCAGGTGCTGCGGCGCTGCGGACGCTGACGGGCGTGACGAAGGAGGACGACTGGGTTTAAGTTGAGTGGCACAGGAGTTGTATTTGGGTCTTCTTTGATGTGCTAGTAATGGCCCGTGCGTTGTTGTATTCGTCGCATACTATCTAGAAATATATGACCCTTGGTGTCCTCATTCCTTTGCTCGTCCCTTAGGAGCGTGCCGAGTGCCACACGCCACATCTGGTCGTGATGGGCTCTGTGTGTCTGCATATCATCTGAAGCGGTCTCGTATAACTTAGCACGAGGATCGTCGTTCACTACAAGTGTGGTCGATCGGTTTCGAGTCACATCGTGGAATATACTGGCTTTGTCGTAATATCAAATAAAGAAACACCATGTTTCTCCCAAAGTGGGCTCTTTAAGCAGTGCTAAGCGTTTAAGGTAGATCGAATCCAGCAACGTGAAGGAGGGTGGCGAACTGTAGTTCGATTAGCCAACACGGCGTCTACCGATAAATGCATTTTGTCTTACCTGAACTTTTGCAATGCTCTTGAGCTGCTCAAAGTCATAGCCTTCCCGATCGCTGAGATCGCCTGTCATGATACGTGCTCTCAGATATACTGCTTTACAAAAAGATGATTGAGTTCGCACCGCTATTGTGATACATGGGATCAGCAATCGGTCCGGCGCGCTCGAATACTTGAGTCGCAGGGAAGCCTTGATAATGGAAGGACTAAGGCGAGGTAATCTGTTAGCTCCTGACCCAAAAACAATCATGGTAAGACTTGCTTGATGATCACTGCAGCACGCCTGTGACATACAGGTCAGCACGGTCCTGGGTAACAATAAGCATGGTACAGACCGGAGTGAACCCGACAACAAGCTCGGGACTATAGATGGCGGAGAGGTTCGCAACAAGTTGAGTCACCTCGGGTGTACCAATGCTAGTGATCGCCTCTGAGTTCGGCATTGGGCACTGGCCAAACAAAAACTTACAAGGCAGGGAGACCGAGTTGGGGGGGCTCCCCCGGTTCGTGATATGCGATCATGTCCGCTTGCACCATCAGGGTCAAGTTCTTCTCCTCCTTGCGCAAATCCCCTGCGGCGGGGTCACTGTCACGAAACAATCACAGGATCGAGCAGACGCACCGGCGTAGTATCGCGAACCGAATAACCCCTGTTCCTCTCCAGCGAATGCGACAAGCTCTACGTTTGAACGGAAGGTGACACCGAGACGTTTGATCGTGCGTGCAATACTCAAGAGGCCAGTTGTCCCGGAACCGTCATCATTACCACCCGGCGCGCGCGTGCTACCAAATGAGCCACGGCTGTCGTAGTGCCCACTGACGAGGACCGTCTCGGTGGTGTCCTCTGTCGATGGATATCGGCTGTGTCAATAAACACGTCACATTAAACTTGAAAGTGTAATAGGGTGTGAGAATGGCATACCAGATGACGTTCGGGGCGAAGCCAGACATGAATGGCCGCAGCTCGCATTTCGCGCCGGTCTCCTCGAAGCGGGTCTTCAACCACTCGGCGGCGACGACCGCTCCGGTGGAGAACGAGTGCCGGCTCTCAATCTCAGACTTGCCATCCTCGCCTGTGAGGAAGCGGATGTCGTTCTGGATCTGAGGGAGTGAGATGTTGGATACGATCTTCGCCACTTCCGGGCTGAACTTGAGGGTGGCAAGGATGTCGCGCACCCGCGCGATGGCAGGCTCTGGAACGGGCACGATTGGTGCCGAGGGGAGCACATAGATGCGCCAGGTGGGTGGGATTATGAGTGACAAGTCTCTGACGCGGGTGGGGCTGAGCGCGAGAAGAGCCGAAGTAGAAGTGTGGTGGAGAATATAGTCCCCGGTGGGCCCTAAGGGCTGCTGTTTGCCATGTAATATCGACCCGTAGGTGCTTTCGCGGGCATCGATTGGGAGTCCCAGATACCCCCTGAGAGTGTTCAACGAGAAGGGGTGGTCTGTCAGGAGGTGCTGTTCGAGCGCTGCTTGTTCCAACCATACGAGCTGGGAATCAGGATGGAGGTGTACGTGGGGAATATCAACTGTAGGAGCAAAAGAGTTGACACAGGATTCGGGGGGAATGAACACGCTCTGAGTGCCGTATGTCCCGAAGTAGCTTTGGGCGAGGCATTTGTTGGATGCGATGTCAGGATGATCGCGCGGGAAGACGACGAGCACCGCAAGTGTCTGTAACAGTTTTGCTATAATCATGGGGGAGGATCTCGAGGTCTTGGCCACAGTTGGTGTGGATTTAAGCAATGGCGACTCCGACGCGGCAGATAACTAAATAAGTGACCCTCAACGCGCGTGCTCGGAGTTCGTGCGATACCAATGCCGTCATCTGCGATGACTTCGCTACGAAGCATCTCAGTCAGGTGGATTCTACTTGTGCGCCACGATACAAGTGCAAGCTAGATGTAGACATCCGCTTTTAAGGTCGTGTGACGGCTCTACGGAGATACAGGGCTTCGATATGCGCGAAGGGGAGTTCTCGGACATTGTCACTCGCGTCAGAACAGCGGTATAATTTTACTTATGCGTTCAAGTACAAACGAGGTATTCATTTCGTGCTGCAAACGACGGTACCTCATCGGAAAAAAAGAGTGAAGGGGAATCGTTGAAGGCGACGACGCTCTGCGGATGGAAAAGTGTTGCTGCGTAGCGGGAAGGAGATATGTGTGCACGATTGTCAAAGGGAAAAGTGTACCAACACACAAGGGCAGAAGCACGAAAGATGTGAAGCACGCATCTGGCAGATAACTGCGGAAAGAGAGCTTGTGCCTGTTTCTTGGGCAGCGGACGGTTATGGGGCAGCAGTCGGTTAAGGGCGAGTGCGCGGAATAACTACAGGCGTGCAAGTGCACGGGTAGAGGGTCGGGTACAATGCCAGGGAAAGAAAGGGCGAGAAGGAGAGAAAGAGAGAAAGAGACGTGTTAAACATCGAATCTGACCGTCTGTTCTCCTTTGCCGCGATCAATCCTTATGAGCCTCTTTGCAACGCATCCGTAGAGAACACGATTAGAAGCCCTAGGCATTGTCCCTACGCTCTCCCTGGTGCTGAGTATTTCCTTGACCTTAGCTAGTGGGAGAGCGAAGTGTGGCGTGGCCTCTAGAAGGGCGAGGAGTAAATGTGCAGTGAGCACCTGTTGGCTGGTCGGCGATTGTACCGACGGTGCTGTAGCACTCGAGAGGGAAGACGCGGTGGGCGAGGCGGGAAGGGGGTCCTGTGAGGCCAAAGTATGCAGGTGCGCACTGGGCAATAAATGAGCTTATGTCAAATCATAAAAGAGTGACCGTAATCGTACATCGTTTCTTTTGCGCGTGGTGGTCGAGTACCACTGGCTCCTGACGTACTGAAAGGATTTCCGGGCATGACCAAATCGCCCACAGTGGCCCATATTTTTGACTGTGTGGAGTTAGAGACAAAGCAACGCGCACAGCTTTGTTGTGACATACAACGATGCGTTCCACGTCGCCGGTTACCCGGATTTTCTTCGCTGAGTGCGCACGAGGAGTTCGCTCGTCCATTGAGGGAATATCGGACTGTCCCAAATCCACGCCGGGTATACTTGCCTCGCTAGTCATTTGGGGCAAGGGCTGATCGTCGGCTCGTTCAACGTTATCGGTATTGCTGTCGTGTGCTACGGTCGTGTGATCAAACGTGTTTTCTAAGGCACTAGAATCTTCCGGTTCCTCTGTTGGACCTTGCTCTTCTTCATAAACTGTTGCATTCGGGGGCGCAACTCGAGCTACTGAAGGCTTGAACGGCACGACAGGAGTTGAAAACGACGAGGTTACGTTGCTGAGGTCAACGTCCTCATCGATAAGTTGCTCGCCTTCGAAATTCATAGCACTTCTGTCGCCAGGAGTTGTCCAAAATGTGTCCTCTTGAGGATCCGATAACGCAGAGTCCGGGGGCCTTGGAGAATCTGCAGGGTTGTCTTTGACCGGATCTGAGGCGACGGGTTGCTTGCTTTGTAGAGCCAATTTCTACGCCTTGTCACCCTCGGACTATGACCAAATCGATTCGAGGACGTACATGTTTCTGAAGTAGCTCAAGTCTCGCTTGGAGTTCTCGTAGCTTCTTCTCCTCTCTGGAAACGTGAGATTTTGAGGAAAGGGGATCAGACGTTGGCACTGATGCTTCCATCTTGCCAGGTGAGTTAGCACATGAGTACAACAAATCCTATGAGCTCACATCTTTGAGAGTGTCGTCAAGTGAACGAATCTCCTCTTGTAGTTGGTACAATTGCTCTAGCATAGCTACCACCCGGGAGCGGACGTGAGGCATGGGCCGTATCTCTGCACTGTTGCGAATGGCCTCGGTATTTGGATTCGGAAGGGATAGAATGACATCTCACTAGCGGTCGATATATTTCAACGCGGCTTCTGCAAAGACCTCGGGTGGTGGCTTTTTGGGTTCAGTGAACACATCCCTCCGTTGAGCACCGGGGTACTTCCTGAGCGGCGTTGCGCTGACGACCTCTACTCGTGCTATTTCTGGGACCTGTGCGTTCTGGTGCGGCGCTGCAGGTTGCGGTGGGGGTAGCAGGGTAAAGAGACCGAGCTCGGAGGGGTCGATGTCACGAATAAGATCGCCGAGGGGAGTAGAGAGGACCTGATCTGGAGAAAGGACCAGAGTGCGGTGTTTGGTTTATAGCATCTGCGGAAGATTTTATGACTTTGGTCGTCTGGTTCAAACGGTTTATGTGATCTGTTATGGACGGCATCGCACGGGACGGGACGACTCGGGGGCGGTTGTCATAAATTACAGTAAATTAAATTAACTGCACTCGGCTCTCCTGAGTTCCTAATCTTCCATGCTCTTACCAACCACCGTGCCCAGTCGTCCCGCAACTCCAGGACGCGGCGGCATATGGGAGCCACTTCCCTCAATTATCTATGGTTACGCCGTACATCCCCTCTCCCCCTCCCATCGCGATACCCGTATTTCCAACCGACCGCGTCTGTCCACTGTTACGGAAGCATCTACAACAGAGTCCTTCATACATCGCGATGTAGTTGCGTTGGAAGTAGGTGACGAGGTCTATGCTTTCGAGAAGTATATTCCACGAAGCAAGGAGACAGAAGGCATTTGGTATAGGGGGTGAGTCTTCTCGTCTCACCACGCGATGCAAAGCGCTGTTCTGACACTCTGTTAGCTATGTCGTCTCTACTACTCGACGTCCCCCAGTGTCTTGGAACGCGCCATCTGACCCGTCATCCTCTCGCGGTCCGAAGCTTGAAGAACCTCAGCAGGTTTTCATCGGCATATTTCCTGGTTCACACATCTTCATTCGAGAAGAGCTACCCGATGCCGAGGGTAGTCTTGCTGACGTTCGCGGCCGCCTTCCAGAATGGCATACATCGTGGTGCAGACGGGTCCACCAAGTCCAGGATTACTGGCCCTCGTGGCGAAGAAGAAGAAGAAGATCTAATGGCAATGCGCAAATCGTTCAAGCTTGCTCCCCCTCCTGACCAAGCCAATTCGTCGAGAGCTGGCCTTCCCGTTTACCCCGCCAGCGTCCGTTCCCTATCCCCCACAGAACCTCCCAATATGAAGCCACTACCCCCTCGACCGTCCCTGAAGTCCAACGACGAAACCGTGTCAGGTGCAGCCCAACCCATCGTTGACGAGATAGCCTCAGCGTTACGTGAATGGCACATGCTAATGTTCCAGTACCTTGCTCGCAGAGAGTACCAACTGTTTCAAACTGTCCGCGAGCACATCGAAGCTCTGCATTTAGGCCGCCGGCAGTTACTCACGCAGACTCTGAGCGACGAAGAGACAGCGAACCTCAGACGCGATTGCGTTGCCCGTTTGGTCAGCGGCAATATTGTGCAAAATCTGGACGTCATCGTTCGACATCCAAGTGGAGGTGGTCTAGTGACTGTCGATGTTGAGGGAGAGATCGACACCCGCAACTGGATGAGTGCAGTGCGCATATACACTTTACAGGCATCGCTTGCCTTCGCAGACGCGTCTGGTGATGGCCCCAAATCGCTGAGGTCTCGCCAAAGTCTTGACCTGTATTCCACTTCCCCATTGCCTACCCCAGCCCACTCAGCGTTCCCGGAATATGGTCGCTCAAAGACATCCTCCCTCGCTGGCCTTCCCAAATCCCCAAAAGAATTGTCGCCCAAGTTCTTTCACGTCTTCCTCGAGTTACGGGCTTTCGTTGCTTCGCCTTGTGCGCCGGGCGAAACGGCTGAACTTTACTTTTCGCTGTACAATAAGAGTGATGCCCGCTTTGTGACGGAGGAGTTTTATGTTGTTTTGAACCACAATGGCGTCCTTGCGCGCGACCCATCTGCGCGAATACGCACACTCTTCACCGACCTGGCGCCCTCAGACATTCAGGGTACAATTTTCCTTGTATGCAAAATTGTCCGCAACGGTTCCGTAAAGATTGGCCCGAACCCAAGTAGTGGGATTCCTCTGGACAATGGCTATCGTGGTTCTCAAGCTTCGGGATGGAGTGCGTCTCCATCGGATGCCGCCTCTAATACCAGTTCTCCCAATGTTACCACGGTGTCGGATGGGGGAACGGCGTTTCGAAGACCATTCGGGTGTGCCGTTTTAGAGCTGTCCCAGTTGAATAGGGTCGCTACGGATTCGGCTGAAGTCTCCTCCACCAAGGAGCATAGTATTCTTATCTTTACCCCGGTTAACGAAGCTACTTTCTCTATGGTACATCAAGACATCATCAGCAATAACAACAAAGAATTCGAGAAATCACCAAGGTACGCCTTTGGTTTTTGAGGGATTACGTGTTTCAAACCTCGAGTCCGGCAGAGCTGAAATGATAGCCGTATCGGTGAAGGTATTTCATGGCAACGCGCAGACCATAGTGAAAGAAAATACGTCATTGCTTCTTGACACACCTCTCACACTACGCCTCGGTTTCCCTGACGTAGTCTTCCCTGGCGAGGACCGCAATGAACTTTACGTCAAACTATGGAGTGGCGACTTCCCCTCTAGCAATAATAATGCGGCACGTCGTAGTGTGAGTCCGTTCGTGCGCGGCCCGGGGTCATTCACAACGAGCAACATCCAAGTAACCATCGAGGTTCGAGATACTACTGGGAAGATCGTAGAGAATGTCATCTCACAAGGTGCTGGCGAGCCAAACGTCTCTCAGTTTCATTCGCTCGTATTTCTCCGGAATAACCAGCCAACGTTTAACGAATTGATCAAGCTTGCGTTGCCCTGGTTCGAGCTACCACCATGGCATCTCTTCTTCACGTTCCGGTATCGCAGTTCGGGCAAGTCGGTGAAGATACTTGGCGGAGAGACGGGAGACAAGCCATTTGCATTTGCGTTCTTGCCACTGTTCCCCGATGGGCGTGCATTCCTCGAGGACGGAAGTCATACGTTGGTGTTGTATCGAGCAGACCGGCTGAATCAAATCACCCCAGATATGTACCTCGGAGCGACACCATGGTTGTTACCTGGTCAGCGGCAAGAACAGCTTACTGTCCCTGCCGAACTTCAACGAATGGCCCCTCCAATTCGCGACGTTCTGGTCATCCGGTCGTCCTTATGTTCGACCCGCCACACGCAAAATCCGGTCCTGTCGAGATTGCTTAACTGGACCCAGATTGAAGAAAAAGAATTGCTATCGGCTGTGCTTGTCAAGTTTACATTCGTCGGGGAAATCGAGATCGTGAAGTTTTTACGGGACATCTTTGGTTCCTTGTTTGCTATCCTCGCATCTCCCGTGAATAATGCTGGTGATATGGACCATCTTGTGTTCAACGCGCTTGTGACGGTCCTCGGTATCGTGCAGGACCGGCGGTTTAGCAACTTCCAGCCTGTTTTGGACATTTATATCCAGCAGCACTTCAACTACGCCTCGGCGTCTTCACATATAATCAGCTCGATGAATCGGATGTTGGCCGATCCGACAGGAAATGACACCGCGTCACCATTACGCGCTGCGATCAAGGTCTGGCACTACATCTTCAAATTCATTGTGAAGTCGCGGGCGCTGCAGAAAGCGAAGGAGGCTGGTGTTGGTGGCGGTGCCACGGCCGAACACCTGGAATCGTCATTCATGCGCGAACTACGATCCCACCTGACCGAAGTTAACAAGATGATGAAGACGACATCGCCATCCCTCATCGGTACTCAGACCTTAGCACTTCAGCGTTTCACTTCCATCCTTCCGGAGTTGGCGCAGATCTTCTCAACAGTCGAGGTTGTCTCTATTGCTACGGCTTTTGCGAACACCATGTCTTCGGCCAAGGGGAAGTTAGCTGTGTTTAAACTGATCATGTTCCTCCAGCTAGTGAAGGGTTTCCTATTCGACAATCCCCAGTCGCGTTCCTTATTGGTGGAAGCCGTCGTCATGTGGATTAAGCCTCACTTTGGGCGCTTCGATGAGTACACCCAGACCCATCCGGGGGACGATGAAGGCGCAGTTCGATGCTGCTCGAGTATCGTGGCTGGAAGGCACTCGGATTTGTATCACCATTATCGCTGTCATGCTGGATAAGCTACAGCAGAAGCTGGTCGATCCCGAAATTCTTGCAGATCGCAACGCCCTCCGTCAGGAGCAGGACAACGTTGATTATTTGCTTTCCCTGTTGCCAAGGTGAGTCACCTTTTTTCGTATTGCCTCGCACCTTTTTTTCTTCTTACGTTTACGTAGACTTCTGGAGTCCTACCGCGAGCTTCAAAACGACGCTAATGTTCATGCCGTGGAGCGGAAAAGGACACCCGCTACTTCGCCCTCGACAGCCCTGGTGATTTTCCCAGAATCATACCCATTCTCATTGATCGCACAATTACCTCGGGTACCAAAAGGCTTCAACGGTGTTTACCAGGCCGAGGGACAGGTCCTTTTCAGCCCCGCGCAAGGAGAAACTGGGATTGTTCTCCTGGTCATCCTACTATCGTCCCCTAAAAAGTACCTCTTGAACTTCTTCGAGGGCGTTTTCGAGATCGAGGGCCGAGACAACTTTGCCGCACTGCTCTTGCAGCTCTTCGGTGTTGCGACTTCCATATTGAACAACGAAGCGTGGCCTGCGAACTGGTTGAATGTGAATATCATGGCACACAAAGTCTTGGTCAAGATGATGGACGCTGTTGCGGTTCTGCTTGAGGGGCGTTTCATCCCCACCGACGATGCTACCTTTCAGTTCAACACGCAACTATGGAGGGAGGCCATTCAAGTGTTGTTAAAGCTTCTTTCTTCAGATCAGCTTGTCATCGAGGAGTTCAGCCCCCAGGTAATCACGTTTGTCGCGTCTGTATCACCCTGCCTGACCCAACTCCATCTAGCGGCGGCGTGCTGTGTGGAGAATGGCTGGCGACATCAGGGGTGAAGGAGCCGCTATACTTCAGCGGCTATGGGATGCTCTTGGATGGCCCGAGGACGTGTCTGAACGTGCAGGGGTTGTGACAAGATATGGCGTAAGTTTACGACATTCATTTTCGGGTCGTAGCTTATCTTCTTTTGCAGAGATATCAGACATCTCTGAGCCCCCTCGTCAGCCACGTCGTCAATCTCTGCGTCAGTCACCATGATTTCCTCCGAAGCACTGCCGTGCGGATCCTTTACAGCATGATTGTTTCACAATACCAAGAGCACCAGCACTTCGACGATATCGAGCACGAGTTGATTAGCAAATTGGACTCACTTTTCATGACCGATAGCAAGGCAGATGACCTTTCAAGAGCCTTCTTTATCAGCCATCTCCGCCATTTGTTCGAATCGTCGAATGTGGTAGAGCGTCTGCGCGAGAGGGTTTCAAGCTTCCTCGACTCCGTAGACCTGTTCCTCGAGATGCTCTTGAGTGTGCGCGCGCTTCCTGAAGGAGAAGAATTCGCTGATGACCGCGTCATTGCCACGGTTCGGTAATTGTTTTTCGTCCATTAGATTCGTACTTACGCCTTGCAGCTGCGCCTCATGAACTTTATTCGCCGCATTGGTCGCAACGAGATCTACATCAAATATGTGCATCAACTCGTTGACGTTGGTGTTACCTTCACTTTGTATCTGCTGCCGTTGATCCAAATCCGCTGATAGATGCATTTACAATCTCAAAACTACGTTGAAGCGGCTCTCACTCTGAAATTGCACGCCGATCTCCACGAATGGGACCTAAATTCGTTCGTCGAACCCATGGAAGACCTTGGGCTACCCCAACAGTCTCAGTTCCACCGGAAGGAGACTTTGCACCTGCTCATATTAGATTATCTCGGTAAAGGGAAAGCATGGGAGAGTGCGATCGAGATATGCAAAGAACTCGCTTATCAGCACTCGGAAGTCACCTTCAATTAGTGAGGAACTCTAACCCCAGCTATTCACGTCTCTAATGCATGCACGCCTTGGTATAGTGGACGCTTAGCAGAAATCATGCGACACCAGGCCGCGTTGCTGGAACATATCATCACAAACCAGCGTTATTACCCCGACTACTTCCGTGTTGCATTCTATGGGAACTTCCCCGTGGCCATTCGCAACAAGCAGTTCATAGTGTGTTCACAGTCCCGATATAGTTGCCATTATACTGACGTTGCTCGTCAGTATCGTGGTTTCGAGTGGGAAAAATTTGGGGCGTTTTGTGAACGCATGCTAGCTAAACATTCTGGGGCACAATTACTCAGAACTCTCGGAGACCCGCCAGTTGACATACGCTTCGGAAGTGATCAGTATATTCAATGCAGCACAGTCACGCCGGAGCCTAACCGAGACTTACCCATATTCACCAATCCTGACGTCCCCGCGGCTGTCCGAACGTACTATGAGCGCTGGTCAGTTTGAACAAATCACGGAGACGAGTACATCATTGACAAGATGCATCCAGTGCCATTAACTACTTTAGCTCATCGCGAACTGTACCGAAGCTCGACCGGGAAGGGAACGAAGAGGCTTGGGTCGAGAAGACGTACTTCACTACCGAAGAGTCCTTCCCCGCCGTGTTGAGACGATCCGAGGTCGTATCGGTCAAGGTCATCGAGATATCACCCATTGAGAACGCTCTTCTTGAAGTGGAGCAGAAGAACAAGGAGCTAAGCGCGCTCAATGTGAAGTACTCAAACTTGGCTAAAACAGCTCAAGTTGTCCCGACCAACCCCTTGTCGATGGCACTGAACGGTGTCGTTGACGCACCTGCTAGTGGGGGCATAGCGAGCTACCGCATACCATTTTTGATGCCAGGCTACGTCATAAGGTATCCTGACCGAGGGGAGTCCATCGAGAAGCTACGCGCCGCAGTTGACGAGCAGGTTCGTGTGAAGCCGAGACTAATGGACTGACTCACTTATGCTCGTATGTCCCTAGGTCCGCATCATCGATAGCTGCCTGCGACTTCATGGTCAATTGTGTCCACCAGAAATGCTAGAATTTCACGAGACACTCGAAAAATTCTTCCGCAAGAACTTCCACGAGGAGATCCAGCGTTTATCCTTCGAGATTCCCGCCGAGCGCGCCTTCGCCTCATCACTATCGCGGCCCTACCATTCATATGCTTCATCTCTAACCTCAATCGTCCCGTCAAGCTCATCCGCCTCTACTACTCGTGCCCCTTTTGCCATTCCTCCCCTTCAACTTCCCAGGTTCGCACATAACGCCCCCTCAATCACCGCTAGCCTCTTTTGCAAGCTCGGCCGCACAGCCAACGCGGCTGCAAAAGCACATCGCGCACCTCGCGCGGCACGGCATGAATGCGGTCGCATCTGGCCCTGGCGAGGGCGTGGTTGATTCTGCCGTGCCTCGGAGCGACACACTCTCCGCGATTTCGCCGCAGGGCTCCTTCGTGAACGTTACCGGGGCCACCGAGCCGTCCTCAGCGAACAGCGGCGCGTCCATCATGGGAAGTATCAGTGGGTCTTTCAAGAAGGGTCGCTTCTCGCGGCTTGGGACCCTCAGCTTTGCGCGGCGAGACGGGTAGGCGTCGGGGTCTGCGAGCTACGGTTGTATAAAGTTCGATGGGCGCTACTGCATATATCTTTATCATCACCATGTTACAATCTCTTTTGGAAAAGAAATTTATTTGTACTGATCGGCCACCTAGTTATGGATCCTTGGTCTCTTATTATCACAAATGTCTCTGCCACATTCGCACCTTCAGATTCAAGTAAACGATACCCATTTTATGCTTTTGTGTTCTCGAATAACGAATCCTCGTCGTTCACTTTTGTTACTACTTGGCCGGATAATCTGGGAGCGCGCGCTTCACATTTTCTCATGCCAACACGGACCCAGGGGCCATACACGTCAACTTGAGGAGTGCTGTGTTTCTAGAGAAGAGGGGAGGTCGAGGTTCTTCCTCGTACTACTCGCCAATGTTTGAATACGGTGGTGTCCTCTACATGTCATGGTATTCATACATTTGAGGAGATGCATCAAAGGTCGCCATCACTTGAGAGAGAGGCGTAACACTGAGGTCCATATAAGTAGATACGAGAGCGAAAACAAGACAGACATGTCAGAAAACAAGCCAAGTTACGAAACTAGTAATAACTACTGTCACGCTTAGTTATTGCCACAATGCGGCGTGTGTGAAACAGCATCACGGCAAAGTCTCAGACGTCGATGTCGAACATAATCATCACCCTCAACCGGACCTCCGGAGGGGCTCAACTCCATGCGAAGCGTGTCGAGGCGCGAGCCGGGATCGTGAAGGTAGCGATCGGCAAGGCGTTGTAGGCTTTCCATGGCCAACGTTCCAGAAGGAGGAGAATCAGGAACGCTCCCGGAGAAGGCGCCGGGGACCTCTGGCACGGGTATACGGACGATCTCTGACCCCGTCGTCTGGTATGTCCTGCGGCGCGGGCATGGTCACATCATACATAGGATATGTGTACTCTCCATGGGACGGGCCAGGAGGGACAAGCATGTCTTGGCCATTTTCGGGAGGGGGGGACCCTCTAGTATTCGGGTTCGTTTGATAAGTGTATTGCCCCTCCGAGCTCTTCAAGGAAGGTGACCGTCAACAAAGGGGCACGTTGGTACACACTAGCACATAATTGACGGCCTACCGCAGCTGGAGGTGGTGGGCCCTCGGACCACAGATCGTCATGGTACTGCGCCAGATGACCACGGTAGAGGCCAGCATAATTTGCATCTGGTTGATACACATTTATCCGGGGCACGTTGTCGTGATTTCCTGTTGAGGGAGGTAGCTAGAGCACAATATGTGGTGATGAGTGGCCGGAACCAGACCATGCAACGGGCTGACCTCGGCATTATCCACAGGATCATGTCGGGGACGTGGGGAACGGAGGAACGAAGTCATGTTAGACATTTGGGGGTTCAGGTTGGATTATCACAAGTGAGAGAATAACAAGTAGTGTGATGAGGCACTCCCAATCCAGTACGAGGGATTAAGTACCCCAGGAATACGCGGAGTGTTAGTGTAAGGTCAAGTTCTACCATGAAGTAGGAACCGTTGGCCGGCGATTGGTACTAGTCACAAAAGTCGATCTCATTGCCAAACTATAGGATATTACGACACGATGGGATCTCCGGTGCCAGAGCGCTCTGACTGACAGATTCCTTGAAGGTTGGCGTAAAGACGGGGTTCGATGGCAAGTGGATCTCCTCACGTGGCCACGGCCCGGTTTTTTCTGAAACCTAAGGAGGCCGGTCGTTATGATCGGCACGGACCGAAGGGGCATTATAATTATTATAACCGATTGTAGAGATATAATCCTGATGTAATTTGATTTAATCACTAAAAAATTGGCTTTATAATCCAGTTATAATCGGCTAATGGGCATTATAATAATTATAATGGAGTCCCCGATTTTCCGACAATGTAAGTCGCATTAAGTACTTCTAATTGGCGGGCGTCTGCACGCTTTTTCTTCTTGATTGTTGGCCCCCCAGGGTCAGTAGGTGGCTCATAGTCCACAGGTGACATCGCAGGGGCGTTACGGGCATAGGACGCTGCGGAATGCTTCGGGAGCTGGGCATGGTGCGCTCCACCGAAGTGTGACTTGGCATAGCTTGATGATAGTGCATACTAGCTGCTACCGCCGCCGCAGGAATAGAGCCTCGACTGGAGCTCGGTGGGTAGGCAGACGCGTGGGAAAGGGATTGATACTGCGGGTAGTCCGCAGGGGAAGTACACCGCATGCGGCGAGCGCATGTCGCTCGTTGTGGATGGCATCTGCAAGTCAGCATGAGGCGGTTGGTAGTACTGTGAACTCTGCCCTCTGTCATCTCGTGGGACGCTCAAAGGCCGGAGCTGCCGAGGGTCAGCCGAGCTAGAGGAAGGTGAGGCTCTATTGTAAGAGCTATATGCCTGAGGGTACCTTCGCGTCGGGAACCTGCTGGTGGTACGAATAGTAGCCAGTCTGAGCGTATCCAGCTTGTCTTGGCTGCTGGGCAGACGAGTCTTTGCATTGGGGGGTCAGGACGGTGAGTGAGGGTTCAACAACGGTCAAAACACGCACAATATGGTTGCTCGTATGGTACTGGAGTAGAACGCTGCTGAGTAGGGTATGGGCTTGAATAGTTTCCGGGCACTGTGTCGAGAGAGGCCAAAGTTGAGTTCACATGTGTTGAAGGGATATCAAAAAACGAACCTGGGGAGTCAGAGGTTGGGAAAGCTATGGTGAGTGGTGGTAATATGGTCCTACCCTGTTCCAAGAACGAACCACTATGAGAATCGCCGCCAGTGTGGCTCGGTCTCGACGACCTTCCGTGGGACCTAGCTAGCTATTGCAGAAGGCAAAGAGGGAATAATAACGTAGTTTGATGAGGCATTCTCAATCCAGTACGAGGGATTAAGTTCGCCGCCAGTGTGGCTCGGTCTCGATGACCTTCCGTGATTATTGTAATTGTGGTGGGACCTAGCTAGCTATTGCAGAAGGCAAAGAGGGAATAATAACGTAGTTTGATGAGGCATTCTCAATCCAGTACGAGGGATTAAGTACCCCAGGAACACGCGGAGTGTTAAGTTATGCTACCGGAAACGGGTGAGGCTGTGTGAGATCTCGCCTCGAGGTTGAGTGGACCGACAGCGGTCAAGTCGCCGTTGGACTCGGAGTGATATGTAAGTCAAAAAAAGAAGACAACAACTAGCTTCATCTGGAATGTTCTGTCTCGGCTAGATTGGACAAGATGATACCAATGAAAGAGGAAAGTGATTGTGCTCATGGAATTGACAGCCTGAGCGCCATTGCTTGCGCCAACAATGGCAAAACTAGTCTGGGTCCCAGTGCCAGATGTGCTAGCTTTGGGAGAAAACAAGTAAAACTTACGTTGATGAGTGTGAGTAGCACGTGCCTCGTGGCCTCATGCAGCTCAGTCGTGGTCAGGCAGCTCCAGGTCAGTTTCCTCGGCCCGGCTGCTTGCCACCTTTCCTCGCACTGGTCCAAGGATCCACCAGTTTCCAGGCCGTTGCCCATAAACTTCCTTAGCAGCATAGATCACAATGGATTTACTCGCTCTCCAATCCTTATCATAGCCCCATCTGTGAAACTGTGGTGTTTAATAAACGGTTTAAACGCCGGATTGATGTAACATCCGTCCCTGGCGGACAGATATTCTCTTTTCTTTTCTTTTTGGAAAGCGCATTTATTTATTTGTATCTAGCTTCATATATGTCTTTTTACTAGTTTTTAGACGCCTAGATACTACTAAATAAGTGCTACATAACAGGAGATTTACCATCAGCCCTATGTAGCGCGCGAGAAGCCGGGCCGAAGCCCGAAGGCGAGGGGAAAATGCATTTACGCACGCCCCCCTGATGTGGGGGGCAGTGTGGGACTCAGACACATAGGTAACCATGACGGATGCCGTGCGTTCTCCTACCCACTAAAACCTCACGAGTGGAGCCAGATCGGTTGTTGCTCCGAGTTAAGTTGTGGGTCAAGCATCTTTTTCTAGGTCTGTGTAACTAGATTTCTCGTTGGTTCGTTTAACGGGGATTCATCTTACTACTATATTGCGAGAGGTGTGATGGTGGCGCTATGCCGTGTTGTAGGTGAAGTTGGCGGATCTGGGGTTCTGACGGTCAGGCTGTCGGGAGCCATGTTGGCCTTCGTTGGGTTGTAGCCGTTTCTCCTTGCTTGGTCTGGTACGCTCTGCTTGTTGGTCGAATCGAGAATGTCATGCTTCGTACTATGGGTCATGGGGTTAGTGGTGATTTTCATGACAATTGGAGTTCTTTTTTGCCCATCCGGGTTATTCGCTACTCGTGTATGGGTCACGTTTGCCCTGGGTTGGGTAGTGTGATTTCGGGATGTGATTGTCCCTATTTTGGGCTGATGATGTTCGAGGACTAGGGGGGAGTACGTCCGCTAGTGCGGTGTGCTCCCAGTCCTAGTCCATCCTTGCCCAGGTCATTGCCGTGGGAAAAACGTACCATGGTGGTGGTAGCGGTTCAAGGAGCCCCCCCGTCCAGATATTCTCTGTTCGTCAGCAATTCTGTCAGGAAATTTTGTGCCTTTGGATGTAGCTTTGACTTTGACCTCTCTCTAGCGCCACGTCACTCGGGAGAAGATTTTGAATTGGACACAGCCTTGCGTTTCCCTTCGTCGCCACGTGTCAAACGAAGCAGTTGATCAAATGCACCAGCTGCTCTGCGAGCCTGAGGATCGCCCAGGCTCTCCGACTTCGACCTCAGTTACCCGCCCGAAATCAATGATCATGCAGGTCAGGCGTAGCGCTTTCATCACACCCTCAGGGGCTACTCGCGGTGTTGACGGAGCAGAACTGATCAAATGGAGTCGTACTTGTGGGATCCCTTCGGAACCCTCTTTTCTGAACTTTTTTTTTTTTTTTGTAGGCGCGTCCATTCTTTCGTGGAATTGATTGGGTGATATCCTCCACCATTTCGTCTCGACCATTGCACAGCCACTCGCCCCAGTTCGTCCAGGTGCTACTCGAGATCCATTACTGCCCGACAAGGTCATGGATAGGAAATCTTGGACGTCCGCAAGGCACTCGCGTTCAGGATTCACTCATAAAAGTCCCCAGCCGGCCAGCTATGTCCGCGCAGATAAGGGATTTAACCGGGTTCCTACGGTCAACAGGAGCCTGAGCGGGGCCGTTCCATGCTGCGGTCGTACCAAGAAATTGGCAAGGACGCGCGATCTTGATGTGGTTTATATTGACACGTGATGACTGCAACGACTTTAATTATAGTAACCTCCCACCCCGTTGCCAGCTTGTGGATTTACGCTGTATTCCCTCCACTTGTAATTAGAGACGCTGTGACGGTGTGATGAGACGTGTCACGCGAAAACGCGTGCCGATAGAGACGAGAGAAATGAAAGTCGAGTTTTGAGGCAGCAAAGCGCAGGGAGAAATCAGACGGTTTTGAGAACAACTGGGTGTCGATTCAGAGGCAAAAGTAGTACATTTTATACTACTGTGAAACCCTGAGATCATAAGGTATCAGTCAAATCGATCGCGCGTCGTAAGGTATTCATATCGTTATGTTGGAAACCGGGGTGGTGATTGTAAAGTCGTATGGACGAAGTCGTGATGAAGCGAGACTGAGATGTGGAAAGGGAATCGAAATGGGGAATTGAGGCGTCGATGCGTTGAGAGCTTGTGGTCCTCGCCCTTGTGACTTTGGACTTGGTGTAGCTCGGGCTTGATCCGAATGACGCCATTGATACTGCAAGTAAAAGACGGCCAAAGTGTGAAAGGGAAGGAGACAAGACGGTATAGTACTCGAGGCGCAAAGCCCCAGGATGTCCAAAGATTCAGCCCGAAGGCTCGTTCCTACCAGCGTCACATCGCGCACAGCTGGTCACGGGAACCCCGGCCATAATCGGCCCGGGCAGAGGGACGGCGCATTTCACCAGTAATTCATTGCGGCTTTTCTTGCGTCCGCGTCTGGATTGTAGGACATTGTTGACGACCCCAGGTTTATAACCTCGGCATGAAGAAGAAAGGTATTAGGCGCGTTTATCTAAGAGTGTCGCATGCCGCACACCTAGACTAAGGTGTCCTGGCCTGTACGCTGGCTCGCGTTGTCTGGTAGCGACAGGATCGCCTCAAATTCCTACAACAGAACCGAGCCATTCAGGAAACGTCCGTTACGATAGCAGCTGTAAGGAAATTCTACTTACATGAGATCTGTTAGTGCTGGTGTCGTTGCCATTGTCCATATCTAGCTCCACCTTCTGGACAATGGTGCCGAGCTGGAATTTGTCGCCTGTTGGTGTCCATGACTGTGGCTCAGGTACGGAAAAACGAGGCAACGATAGTGCGGTGGCGCGGACTCCGTTGGAGACGGTGATGAAGGCGCTATCGCCATGTCCGGGTGGTTTGTGATCACGGAAGTAGATGCGATTGTTGAGGCTCACTAAGAGGGTGTTGGAGTACCTGACACATTTGACAGTGCTTTAACTCGTACATGAGATATAATGTGTCGCTCACAGTTTCCCGGTAATACTACCTCTTTTTTTCACATTAGCTGGAGAGCTGCACCGCGGCGGACAAAAAGAACGTACGGGTACGCGAAGTATTGCTCGTTCTGTGGACGAGTTGATCGAGTTAAAAGATGAATCGTGAGGTATCTCGGTGCGACTTACGCGGAAGGCGACATTGAGCACAAGAGTTGCGACAGCCGCGCAAGCTCAACAAGAAGTTAGATGCACGTCTGTGTAAGGTGTTCCGATAAATACGTACCAGTAGGCGTATTTGTCTCAATAGTAAGCCGTATCACGCGAATTAAAACGAAGTTGGAGAACTTGCCACTTGCCCTTCTTAACTGTGCAAAGGGATCTTGGTCAATGTACGAAATGATCAAATAGGGGTGATCTCGTACCAGCAGCGTCATTGCCACCGCAATCAGAATGTCCGCCGTGGCACTCAGTACACACCATAACTAACACGACAATGCGATGAGGCCGCTTCGACCGAAACGAGTGTGCGTACATATAAACCTATCTTGGAAACCACATAATTCTCAGCCATGAACGACTAAATGTTGAATAAGACAAAAGGACTCGTTAAAGGTGTGTGCAGTACTGACTGAGATGCCCAGCCACATCTCTGCAGCTGCCCGAATCACCGCAACCTGTATTCAGGAAAACGTCAGGAGCCTGAAGAATGCGGGGAAGGTCAGGAATACTTATGACAGCGATAATCCAACAGATCCACGACGACCACCGTCTGTTCATTAATACCCAAATCCGATAATAGAGGTATCCTTGCACGACAAGTGAAATAATTCCAGTCATGATGGGAACGTCTATGGGAATGAAATGGGAACTCCCGAAACGCCCCACGTCACCAAATCCAGCAACAAACCAATAGTAGATATCGGCCCCAGTTAGCGCAGTTTGAGCGGTCTCCAATACGAAAACAAAGTAAGCTGCTCAGAGTACATCTTGACATCACTGAGCTTCCAAGCAACGCCGAAGACCGAACTAGAAATTTTACAGATCGTCGGTCTTTCGGGAAATTGTAGCAATATACGTCTGAACGTGGGTGAGTGAAATCAGCTGAGGTTTTGAGAGGAGGGGCCTCGTACAAATCTGGACGGAGAGAACACCGTAGAGCGCCCAGTTGAATAGACAGCCGAAGAGGTACCATAGATTTTCGAGGGTATGAGTTGCGTAGACAACAGAATGAGGCTAAACGCACAAGAGGGGCAGCTCTGTGAAATGATGGACGGATTACGAGGGAAAATGCTACTGTAGTATCACCGAACTTACAATCTGTTGACATCCGGGAAAGCGGTTGGTGGCTCAGAGGACTCAGCTATCGGTGGCGTAGATGTCGAGAAGTGGATGGGGAAGAGCGTCACGAAGCAGCGGGGACAATGGGGCTACGGTTCACGGAGAGAGGCTTTATAATTGATTTTTTGTGTGAGTGCGAGATCGAGATGCTAATGCGGGTGATATGTCACGAAAAACCCCCCTTAGTGGCGCAGATATTGCTCCCATGTTAATCGCATGCGATGAGACAGGTATGGACTAGTAATAGCGCGCAGCCTCTCCCCAGAATTGAAACCTCGGGCTGTGCAGTCGGTGTCGCTGCGTGTGCGCGCCTGCTCAATAAAGAAATGTCGCCATTATCGTGACAGCATTGCTTTTTTCTAGTTTGGGACACGAACCGCAACTTCGATGACTAGCCTGAGACCTGGAGCACCGAGAGAAGTGAATTATCTGTGAAAAGTGGATATTTGACATGAGGTTCCATGTGTATCGGCACCATAAGAGGGCGTAACCCTCTCATTATAACTCGGCCGTACTTTTGTACTGTGTATTTTGTGTGTGACTCGCTACCTGTGCCATTGTCAGCGAAAGGTATGAACTGAATAAGGAGGGTATGAACCGCCGCTGCTGGCATGCCTTAATGTAATTGCAAGCGAGCCAAAACAGGACCCGCATATAAAGAACATTTCCATTTCTGGTACAGATTAGATAGGCGCATCCGTAAAAATCAAATTCCTCATCTTGACATGACATCATGGTGTCCCTTCGTTCGTTTATGCCTGTCCACCCGTTCTCTTCCGCTACCACTAAGTCAAGAAATAATTGGCAAAAACTCGCCTGGGAGTACAAGGAAAGGTACCACCAGGAAGTCAAGGTGGGCCTAACTTGAGTTCATGATACATCTTGAGTGACACCCTGAGTAACACATTTACCCCTCTAGCTGCGTCTTGAAGAGAAGATTGGGGCGCTTCAAAGAGATGTCTTATGTCTGCGCAATAACTACAATCTTTGTGGAGCACTTGGTGACCATTCCCTTTGCCTTATGTGGTCGAACACTGACACCACTTGTTACGTTCGGAAGAATTTTCATTAGATGAGTACAAGAAAATGCACAAGTTCCCAGAGACGGGCCGGACTTCATTACTGCAACATCTCCTCAATGACACGGCATATGAGAACTGTCTCACAAGAGTGATGGAGCGTTACCAGCTTCGAAAAGAAGACATCAACGCATGTGCACGTGTCCTTTACCATGAGCTCTCCAAGCGCGCTCATGGCAACACTGCTGAACTGGCTGTTGTTGAGTCGGAGCATACAATCACAGAAGTTGCTGCTCTTGAAGCCATCTTCTGTGCCCTGAAAAGTAGAGGGTGTTTTCACCTACCTATGAAATTCTACCTCAGGTAAGTTGCCAACCTTTACTGTAGTTCCGTACAACTCATAGTTTATTTCATTTGTTACAGTGGCAATCAGGAACGAGGACTGTAAGCACACCAAACAGATATGCACAAAAAAGCAGAACAACGCAGTGTGGGATTGATGCAAGTCATGAGTGTGTCATCCCAAGGGGAAGACATAGACAAAAGGGGTTAGAGAAGCAAGGAGTCGGTTCGGAGATGTAGCACGTGAGGGTAGAACTAGAATCGGCATGGGTGTGATGTACGGGTTTGGCAATCACACGGAATATCAGACAATAGACAATTATAACAGGAAGATAGGGAAGATGATATTCCAAGACACGGAAGCTGAGGGGTTATATACATGAGAAGCGACCCACAGGACACAGACAGGGTACAATAGGCATGTGGAGACATGCAGATACAATGCAGATACATGGATGGAAACGAGACACAATACTAGGATACAGACGCAGGTGCAGGTACCAAGGCCAATGAGCCTGAGTTGTGGATGTGCAGAGTGTGGCAGTGTGGCGTTGTTGCACGCACAGCATATGTATTGGCCTTACACCAGCCGGGGGGTCGAAATCTTGAGCGTCCTCACTCAATCCTCTTCTTCTTCTACTCCCTCCACATCTTCATCAGCAAAAATGTGCACAAGGTCACTCTGGTCAACTAGACATGTCACTGGGATGGAGGTGCGAGTGCAGGCATGGTAAGGGAGTCGAGTGTAGCGACATAGGCCATTCCATTGTTGGTGGTACAGTGTAGTCGAACATTGCCAATTTGCCAGACAGGCTTGTTACTACTAAGTCAGTAGGTGAAAAAATCTCTGAGCCTAGGATGTGGGGGACTCGGAGACGCTCGCCAAAATTGAAGCAAGTGTGCTGTATAACTTAGTCTCAGGCTGTCACGGTATTGGGGACTGAGAGGTGAGCCCTGCCCACGGGTATGTGCGCTAAATTCTCACACTCCCTTGCCGATGCTAAGCGAAAAGCTACTGTATCGTTATTCTGTGGGGTATCCCCGACCGTGTTCTGTACGTTCCTCAGGCCGGTCCTCTGATTCGAATTTCGACGTGAAGACGTGTACCAAGTACTCAGCACGCACGTGCATAATACATGCGGTCACCAATCTATGCATACAGAGTCCCCCGTTGAGTCATAAACACGAACAAAGGTGAATGGGGTTACGCAATGCAATCGAGTATTGCTGGACAATCAACATGCGATGTTCTCCTGCCTTGTTACACTCGCACGCCACCGGGACCGTGTGCCCGTCCACCAAGTAAGTTTGAGAGTGTATACATCCCCCAAACCACGCCTCATGCATGCCTCGGTCGCCGGCCACTGGGGTTTGTACTTCCGCCACCTAACGTTGGAGATATCTACAAGGAGTCGTTCTATGCACAGTACCCTGGCCACGACCTAACGTTGGA